>CAUYON010040758.1:0-25064 GCA_963573935.1 Arctocebus calabarensis
GACAAATGTTACCTAGACACACAAACAGCACCGACTCGAGTACTGCCTCCGCCATTTCCCGCACTGGCGCCAGAAAACTCATCTCCATCTTTCTTTAAGGCTGCATAATATTCCATGGTGTACATGTACCACAATTTATTATGTGGTATTTTTATTTTATTCTTTAAGGAGAAGAGAGTTCCTATATCTGCCAAAAATAACTCTTGCTGGAGCAACTCCGGACAGAGATGGGCAAACGCCTAGAAGATTCCATCAGACCTTGAGACAGAGCCAGCAAATCCTGTGAAATAATTTATATCAATCATAAGTCCTTTCCGCACATTCATGATTCTATGAGCTTTATGTATTTGCACATGCAAACCTTGTAACTATCTTTTGAAGTTGGTAACTACTCCCATTTTGTGGCTAATGAAACTGAGGCATGGAGATACCAAGCCACTTCCCTAAAGTCTCATGTGAGTGAGTTACAGTTGGAAAAGGAGCCAGACGGTCTGGCTCAGAAGCCCCTGAAATGCATCTCAGGGAAGAGCCACAGAGTGTGCAGAGGTGGAGGGACACTCGGAGAAAGACAATAGCACTGAGAGAACGCTGTGCGGAGCCTCTGGGCTGGAGGATGGGACGGCAGGTCCTCCAGGACAGCCGCTCCCTCTGCCCAGCTCCTGCTCTGCCTCCCGCCCCCGTGAGCCCTCTCCGCACAAGGACATCTGGAACCCCTCCTAGAAGCTGCCCTTGGAGCTCAGCTGACACAGGGTAGCCCCGTCTACCTGAGATCAGCCAGGCCTTGGACACAGAGTTTTGGATTTCTCTGAAACCCACCCTTTGCATTTCTAATGCAGTCGGCCTTGCTGTTAGCCTATAAAATCCCCAATCCTCTCCTTTTCACTTCACCTAGTGACAACCATGGGGTCTGTCTGCTCTGCCCCGGGGGGCATACAGGGAGAAGCCCAAGAAGGACATAGAGACCTTCAGAAGAGACCAGAAGAGGGTGGCTGCTCACAGCGTGCAGTGCCGGGAGAACTGCTGACCAGGAGTCCACCACCTCTCAGCCAGGCAGAGGACCACAACTCTTGAGGCTGTTCTTAAAGAGAAGCGCCATGGTGCAGTCACGGCTGTGCACTGATGCAGCATGAGGCCACCGTGCCGCCACTCTTAACTGATAGCCAAGCCAACTGTGGGGCGAGGGATGATCTGGATACAAGAATCACAGGACCGTGGGGAAGTCTACGTGAGAATGGACGGTGCCAATATTGCCCAGCTAGATTTACGAGAGCAATAGTTCCCGGAGCAACCTTCACCCACTGTTGGCACAACAGTCGCTTGTAGAAAACCAGCTCTTTTTCCACGTAGTCAAAGATGAGTAGAGACGCCCAGAGACGGCGTGAGCCCCAGCCAGTTCCTGTGGCTGTGAGATGAGTCCAGTCGTAAAGGCTGCAAGGTGGGGCTTCCCTGAGGAAGATGGGGAAGGCGCTGGAGACGGCACTCTCCGCGCCAAGGGGCTGTCTGAGTGTGAGGGCTGCAAACGTAGCTCACCGAGGGAATCAACCATGTAGTGGCAGTTTGGACTGTAGTCCATTAACTCTGGCACGCCGCGTGGTACCCTGCGTGGGTTACTCTCCTCGAGCACATCTCATAGCCTCTTGGGAGCTATCACCTCCCACTCCTGTTCCCGCTTTCTCCCATGCCACCAGCCCTGGCTCCTTCTGCTTCAGCCACACTGGCCTCCTGGTTATGCCTCAGGGCCTTTGCACATGCTATTTCCTCTGCCTAGATTCCTCTTCCCCCAGATAACCAACTAACTCTCTCTTTCTCTCTCTCTGTCTTTGGTTTCTGCTCAAATGTCTCCTTATCACAGAGGGGACCTAACCTCCCAGAGCACCCCACATATGATGCACCC
Source organism: Arctocebus calabarensis (assembly GCA_963573935.1). NCBI lineage: Eukaryota > Metazoa > Chordata > Mammalia > Primates > Lorisidae > Arctocebus > Arctocebus calabarensis. The sequence goes on from CAUYON010040758.1 coordinate 1,895, forward strand.
TCCCCTGGCATCAGCTCCTTGCATACCCTTCCCTGCTTCTGTTTCCTCCAACACACATCACCTCCTGATGGTGACGTATCCATGTATAGATCTGCAGGTGTGTCTACACGTATATGCATATGTATTTGTGTGTGTGTACCATCCATTTGATCCTCATAGAACCCAACCTCCATGGGAACAGCCTATGTTTCATTTACTGCTGTATCTCTGTGCCTAGCACAGTGCCTGAGCTCCTCAAAAACACTTACTGACTTGAATCCCCCTGCCCCCCTAGTTTCTGGACTATTCCCTTCTGAAACAGGCCCGATGACTTCTTTTGTTGTTTATGTCCTTTGTTAGTTGTCTTGGCAACCTGGAAATCAAGGTGAAGGGAAGGCCAAGTCTCCCTCTGAACCCATAAGCAAACTGCAAATCTCTTCCCCACAGCCTGAGAGGGATCAAGGCCCTCAGAAACAAGGCTTCCCCTCTCTTTCTGCACGTCCCCAATGCCTTATGCCGACAAACGCATTTCCAACTTGCACTTGGCTGTGGGCCCCCATGGCTCTGTTTCCCAGCAAATACGAACTTCCTTCTGCTTGTCTGAATCCCACTCAAGCTTTCACATTCTATCTCCTGCCTTCTTTATGTCTATCTGTTCACCAATTTCTACTTTCTCTGAGTCTTTATATCTCTTTGACATTGGTTAGCACAAAAAGTTTAAAATGTGCTGGGCTCTTCTCCTTCATCAAATTATAGCTCTTTGAGGTTAGGACTCAGGGCTTCCTCACTTTCTGATCTCCCTATGGATGCTCACGGAGCAGGGAGAGGGGCATTGAGAACAGCATTTCTACCCTAGGTCAGTTCCATGTGAATTTCCCGCCTCAATTCCATGAATGGACTGTGTCCAATCATTGATGCATTCATTCACTTTGCCCCCGAGGGGACTGTGTCCGTTCATTGATGCATTCATTCACCTTGCAAAAAATAAATAAATAAAGAGAACAGCATTTCTGCTTCTTCTGGATATGGTTCCTGCTGCGTCTAAGTGCGTATCTGAGATAAGGAAAAGCACAGCAAAGGCCAAGTCCAAGCCTGGGATCCTGCGGCCCCTTTGGTCACTTATTCAGGGCGTAGCACTGCACTAGCCAATCTGAAGACAAATTCTAGAACCACAGAACACTGAGCTGGAAGGAACCCAGGAGAGCCCAGGGGTTGGAGGTTGCTGTGAACTCTGATGCCACGGCACTCTACCGAGGGCAATAAAGTGACACTCAGTCTCTACAAAATAAATAAACAAATACATAAATAAATAAATAGAAACAACGCCTGACATCGGGCCACAGGACAGGTCGGGTGAGGACACTGGTACGGCTATCAGGACACTGCCTTTGAACCGTTGAGGCTCAGCCCTGTGTACGACAACTATAACTGCAGGGGCTGCCACAGTTCTTCCTTCCTTCTGCTCACACTCTGGCCAGGAGCATTTGATTAGGAATCTGTAGTTTACCCAAAGAAGAGCGGTAAACAGGCTCTTGTCACATTCTTTTTTTTTTTTTTTTTTGAGACAGAGCCTCACTATGTCGCCATCGGTGGAGTACCGTGGCATCACAGCTCACAGCAACCTCAAATCTTGGGCTCAAGAGATTCTCTTACCTCAGCCTGCTAAGTAGCTGGCACTACAGGCACCTGCCACAATGCCCAGCTGTTTTTTGTTGTTGTTGCGATTGTTATTGTCGTTTAGCTAGCCCAGGCCAGGTTCGAACCTGCCAGCCTCGGTGTATGTGGCCGGCACCGTAACCACTGTGCTACAGGCACCGAGCCTTATTTCACATTCTTGATGATGTGGACTCTGCTTCTGACACAGACTCTTTAGGTGGCAGATTTCCCAAATGGAGACGGGATAGAGACATCCTCTCTATCTTTCATACCACAACACAGGCAGCCATGGTCCAGAGAGCGAGAGTCCAAGGTCGTGTTGCCAGTGGCTCGCAGCTGGGATGAGAAGCTGGTGTCCCGAATCCATGACTCCTTCTTCCCACTCACCTACAGGGAACTGGCCAGAAATCAGGCGAAGGAGGCCAGATGTCAGGGGCAGGCTGCTCAGGGGTCCGTGCCCCTGGCAACTGTTTCAGGTAACAACTATCTCTCAGATCTGATCACTGCTCAGAGCAGCCTCAGCCCAGCCACCCCCTGCTCTGGGAACCTCTTCCGAATCCCCAAGCTCATGGGTGCAATGACTTAGTGCCATCAGAGCATTAGCCATTTATTTTGCAATTTTCTGCACGTGTCGGCTCGGCGCCTGTGGCTCAACGGGCTAAGGCGCCAGCCACGTACACCTGAGCTGGCAGGTTTGAATCCAGCCCAGGCCGCCAAAGAACAATGATGGCTGCAACCAAAAAATGGCCGGGCGTTGTGGCGGGCACCTGTAGTCCCAGCTACTTGGGAGGCGGAGGCAGGAGACTCGCTTGAGCCCAAGAATTGGAGGTTGCTGTGAGCTGTGATGCCACAGTACTCTGTCCAGGGTGACAGCTTGAGGCTCTGTCTCAAAAAAAAAAAAAAAATTCTGCACGTGTCATCTTATTACCAGGTTGTGAGCAACTTGAGGGCAGGCACTAAGTCTTATTTATATCTAAATACTGAAAACAGGAATGGAAGGGTAGAGTCTTCCTAGAGCCATTCAAGGAAGCCCAGCATTTGGTGCTCTCCTGTCCTTCCATGGGCAAATACATTCTGTTCCTGCTGAAGTCTGTGCCCACGCTGTTACCAAGGACCCTCTAAGGAAGTCTAGTCTATGTCCCTGTGTGTGTGACTGGTGTCCTCAGGCTCCGTTCACTCATTTATCACACTGAAAATGAGTGTTCAGTAAATACAGACAGACTGAGCAGGGGGATGGCAAATGTCAATATCCCCACTTCACAGATGAGGAAGCTGAGGCCCAGGCTCCCATTGGAAGTCAGCACGAGACCCTGCAGCTGGCCCAGCACTGTCCCTGTGCAGGTCCCTGAGCCCTGGTCCACACGTCCTCTCAGCATGTGACTCTCCCAGTGGACATGGATTCCAGTACTCCCCCTCCCCAATATGTCCTGGGTTAGTGCTACAACTGTCACCCATCTTTCATTTCCAAAGTCCCCCAAATCACCCCCTCCTAGTGTCTTATTAAGGATCCCAGCCACAGGTCCCAAGTCACAGACTCGCAGATGCTGGCCCCTGAGGTGGTCTCACAAAGTCATCTCCAAGGTCTCTTCCTGGTGGGTGGGGGAAAGCAAATGGCACAATCGGCACCGCAGGAGTGTGAGGCTCAGAGGCGGAGGTCTCAGGGGGCCACCCCCCGGTGGGGTAGAAAGTGTAGGCAGGTGCCTACTGGCAGGAATTGGGTTCTTAGCATCAAGGGCCTTGGAAACAACAAGAACAGGCCTGCAGAGAAGCTGAGTCAGCAAGACAAATGTCACAGGAACAAGCCAAGAGCTCCTGGAGGGAGACGTGGCCTTCCCTTCACCTTGGAATGGAAATACTTCAGCATTCATTTAAAAAGCTTTTCAAGTTCACCGTAGTACTCCATACTCTTGATTTCAAGGTTGCCAAACTGCACATTGGCCCACGCACAATACACGCACTGCTGTGTGCTGTTGCCGTGCTTGAAAACCCTTCCCTGTGCCACCCTCTGAATTCTCGCATCCTTCAAAGCCAAACTCCAGGAAACGCCTCTCACCTTACCTGTTTCCTTGCTGATCCTTCAGGACGATACTTGCCTCTATCATTAGCTTTGATATTTTTCCTGTTACGTATATAATCTACCCTATTGTATTTTGTGAGTGTAGGACACGCCTCCTTCACTAGATTATAGATCTTCCAATGGCTGATCATATCAGAAACTTCCTTTTCCTCTAAAAGCACCTCATGGCCAGGCAGGGTGGCTCGCATTTGTAATCCTAGCACTCTGGGAGGGAGCCGAGGTGGAAGGATGGGATCACTTAAGCTCAGGAGTTCAAGAGCAGCCTGAGAAACAGTGAGACTTTGTCTCTGCAAAAAATAGAAAAATTAGCCCAGTGTGATGGTTCATGGCTGTAGTCCCAGCTACTCAGAAGGCTGAGGCAGGAGGATCATTTGAACCCAGGAGTCTGAGCTTGCACGAAGCTATTGACATCCCTGTTCTCCGGGTGGAACACCCGAATGAGATTTTTTTATTCTCAAAAAAATAAATAAGCAAAAGCGCCTTAAACAATGTTGTACACTTAACAAATATTAACAAAACACCCCATTGGAATAAGTTCTATGGTCTACGATATTTGTGTGGCCTCCATTGAAAAGACTCTGTTGATGATTTGCAAACTCTTTTCTTTTTTTTTTGAGACAGAGCCTCAAGCTCTCACCCTGGATAGAGTGCTGTGGCATCACAGCTCACAGCAACCTCCAATTCCTGGGCTCAAGCGAGTCTCCTGCCTCTGCCTCCCAAGTAACTGGGACTACAGGCACCTACCACAATGCCTGGCCATTTTTTGGTTGCAGCCGTCATTGTTGTTTGGCGGGCCCGGGCTGGATTCGAATCCACCAGCTCAGGTGTACGTGGCTGGCGCCTTAGCCCGTTGAGCCACAGGTGCTGAGCCTGCAACCTCTTTTCTTACAAAATGTATTTTATTGTCAATTTTAACTTTTAGCAAACATTCTTACATATTTCTCCCATTTGCCTCTAGTTGCAAGGCTAGAAAAATGAAGGTCCTCAATTTCCTGGCATCCTTTGGAGTTGGGGCCCGGGGACGCAGGTTCCAACTGTGATGCAGACGACAGAAGTGGTGGTCTTCTGCGTTGCTGTTTCCGGTTCCTCTGATTGTCTGCCTGGAGCACAGGCATGACCATGACTGCTGGAACTATACGACAAACGTAAGGAGAAGCCCATGAGACTCTCAGAGATGCTGACAGTCCCTGACACAGTCAGGGTGACAAACCAAGTCCAGAAGCCATTGACAATCAGACTTCTAGCAGATGAAGGTCAAATCTATTTGATTAGCCACTGCAATCAGGCGTGGTGTAATTTGCAGGCAGATGACAGCAGTCCTAACTAACACACAGGTATGCTATCCAAAACAGAAAAGCACCAAGATGAAAAAATCCTGTCCCCCTACCTCCACAAAGTTTGTTGCATTCGAGTCAATATTTTTTTAAATATAAGTTATGTTTTTCCAGCCTGAGCAAGAGCGAGACCCCATCTCTACTACAAATAGAAAAAAAACTAGCCAGGCATTGTGTTGGGTACCTGTAGTCCCAGCTACTTGGAAAGTAGAGGCAAGAGGATCCCTTGAGTCCAAAAGTTTGAGGTTGCTGTGAGCTGTGACACCATGACACTCTACCAAGGGCGATTGTGTGAGATTCTGTCTTCAAATAAATAAAAAATAAAAGTTATATTTTTTACAAAAATGTGATCTTTTAATTATATGGTTTTCCAATTAACATATATTATATAAATGTTAAATCTCATCAAGAAGTATTTTATAGGCTTGGCGCCTGTGGCTCCACAGGCTAAGGCGCCAGCCACGTACACCTGAGCTGGTGGGTTCCAATCCAGCCTGGGCCGCCAAACAACAATGACGGCTGCAACCAGGAAATGGCCGGGCGTTGTGGCGGGCGCCTGTGGTCCCAGCTACTTGGGAGGTGGAGGCAAGAGACTCGCTCGAGCCCAGGAATTGGAGGTTGCTGTGAACTGTGATACCACGGCCCTCTATCCAGGGTGACAGCTTGAGGCTCTGTCTCAAAAAAAAAAAAAAAAAGTATTTTATAGAATTATTTTTGGTGAGGGATGCCATTCTTTATTTTGCTAATCATTTTCCTGTGTTGTTGGATATTAGGTTCTTTCTAATATGTCACTTTCCTGAACATGATTATAGAAATGGGCTGATACGTAAGTTTTTGCACACCTTGAAAATGATTTCTCAAGGTTTTCTCTTAGAGGTGAAGTTGGTAAAGCTGTGTGTATCTTCGATGTTCCTGATATGCTATGTTCGGTTTTCCTCCAAGATTTTTATATCATGTCTCCCAATAGCACAAATGCTAAAATGCAAAATGTTTAACATTTACAAAGTTCCAAGAATAACAAAGGGAAAACAAAAGCCTAAAAGAATATCAAGCTAAATAACCAAGCTTATAAGTAAATCAGAGTCTAGGTTTGCGTAGGATTCAGAAATGGATCCCACCACCACTGTGGTCTCTGCCTCTCTTCTAAGAGAAAGAAATGGACAAAAGTCCCATGATTGGATTCTAGAAATAAAAGAACTCAAAGATGAAGATGAAACACAATCTTCTACTTGTGAAGGGACAAGGAGGATTCAGGGCGGTTTTCTGAAGGTCACGGCCAGATGGAGAGAGGTGAGAGAGAGTATAAGTAGACACAGGGCAGCATGGGGAAGACTGTCTGGGTTAGAGGTGTCCAGGAAGGAGCTGTTGAATACAAGAAAATAAGAGAAGAGAAAAGAGGTTAACAGGAGAGAATACGGCTGACATTTATATTCCTGGAATAATTTTGAAAGTCGTAGTAAGAATTTAACTTCCTCCTGTGCATAGACAGGTGGCAGTTCCATGGCCAGCCTACTTGGGTTGGAGTTTTTACACAAGTTATGCAAGACCTAGTTCACCCATCTTTGGCTTATAGCCGCTCCTGCCACCAAATTCTTCCTATTCTCAACCTGCTTCCACAAGGTGGCAGAGACCGTCCAAACCCCAGCCCCGGGCACACCCCCACAAGGCCTCTTGTGTCCTCAGGAGCCAAGCAAGAGACGGAGAAGCAAGGCCTCCTCTTTTCTGCCCTCACTCCTTTTAAAGGACTGACTTCCTGTACTCTGCCCAAGACCCAAGAAAATTTTGCTCATCCCCCAGGGGAACCACTCACTTCCAGATACACTAGAACTACCCAAAAGGTGAGTCCTGCTCAACAGGCCTGAATTTGAAAAATCAGAACTGAATACAGCACAACTAGTCTTTTTGTTGTTGTTGTTGTTGTTGTTGTTGTTGTAGTTGCAGTTCAGCCAGGGCCGGTTTTGAACCCACCAATCTCGGTATATGGGGCTAGCGCCCTACTCACTGAGCCACAGGTGCCACCCAGCATACCTATTCTTGATTTGATGCTTAGATGGGTCTCATGTTTCTGCTTTTTCTCATATCCAGTAATTTCTGATTGGATACGAGAAATCATAATTTATATTTTGTGTGCTTTTATTGTTTTCATTTTAAAAGTGTTGCAAGTTATTCTGGCGGACAGTTAAATTCCCTATGGATCGGCCTATACCTTCTGAGTCTTGTTTTTAAGTTTTACTAGGACAGATGTAGGGAAGCCCTTATACTAGCACTCTAGTTTAGCCCCACTATTACAGCAGGACCCCCTTTCCAGTGAAGCCTTGAGGGCTCAGTGCAGACTCTCAGTTCCAGCTGGTCAGATGTCTTCCAGCCTGTGTGGGCTCTGCAGGTGTTCAGCTGACTGCTCCTTGCATGTCCTTTGCCTGACCTGATAGGGTGTCACCCTGCTCTGTGTAGCCCAGTCTTGAACAACAGATTTAGGGGGAGGACTCCGGTGGAGATTTCTGGGGTTCTTTTTTAATGCAGTCTGAGTCTGGGTCTCTTCCTTATTTCCAGCACATCTCAGCCTTCCCAGATTCTGTTCACTGTTTATTTTCCTCAAAAAAACTGCTACGTGTTCTCACCTCTCCAAGTTCATGTCCAGGAAGTGCCTCCGGGCAAAAAGCTGGGGCAGTCTCAGAGCTCACCTTCTTTCTTTGTGTCTTTTCTCTTGGGACCACATTCCTCTCCGACCTCTTTTCCAATATACAAAAACTTTTGCCCCGTCTATTCTTCCAGCTTTCTGGTTATTTGCAGCAGAAAGGTACACACGGTTCTCGGTTATCCCAACATGGTCAGTTACGGAAATTGTGTGTCTGTTTTGTAAACTAAGCCACAAAACCCTCCTAGGCTTGAACAGCAGGGAGCTCCAGAGATCCACTATGGCTCTGCTGCAGGACCCTAAAAAGATGAAACGCAGGGGAGAGAATCCCAGGCTGCGTTCGCTGTTGCTCCCTGGAGAGATTTTCTTGACTCAAATGTCACAGTTCTCTATACGTGCTATGAAGTTTTCCACAATTCGGCCACAGTTTTCTCTGCTCAGGTTTTATTTCTTAACTTTCCTTCTCTGCGCTTCAGCTAAGGCATTAACTTCTGATTAGCGTGCATGAACTATAATTTCCCAGCTTCCTGTCCTTCCTCTCAGCTCATTCTTTGTTCTGTATCTGTGAAATACGTTCTTTCAGCTCCGTGCCTGTACTCAGCAGCTAGAGCACCTGCCACGTACACCAGAGCTCGTGAGTTCAAACCCAGCCCAGGGCTGTCAAATAAGCAAAAAATAGCCGGGCTTTGTGACAGGTGCCTGTAGTCCCAGCTACTTGGGAGGCTGAGGCAAAAGAATCACCTAAGCCCAAGAGTTGGAGGTTGCTATGAGCTGTGACACCACAGCACTCTACCCAGGGCGACATGGTGAGACTCTGTCTCCAAAAAAAAAGAGAGAGAGAGAGAAAAATACTTTCTTTATCCCAAATATTTAAACATGAAAGAATTACTTGTCAGGCAGTACCTGTGGCTCAACGGAGTAGGGCACCGGCCCCATATGCCAGAGGCGGCAGGTTCAAACCCAGCCCTGGCATATGACTGAAAAGAAAAAAAAAAATAGGATTACCTGTCTTTAAAAGTCCTACTCTAAGACTGTCACACTCAGGGAAATGTTCATACTCTTAGAAGAAATCTCTCCATCCTCTCTCCCAGTATTTAACCTGAACTTCACTTATTAGGTATATCGCTGTCTTCCTTATACTCCAATCACTATAGTAAAGCCCTTGAATATAGAGTCTGTATCCAATTCCTCTTTGTGATTCGGTAAGTATTTAACGCACTGATGTGCTGTAAGGGTGCTCAAGTACTGTTTGAAGAATGCAAGGGAATGAATGATTGAATGCTACATCAATCGGCCGAGCATCGCTTGATGCCGTCTGTCATTAGATGATTTTATCATGGTGGGCGTTACATGGAGTGCACTTTCACCAACCTAGACGGTGTAGCCTGCTACACACCCAGGCTGCGTGACGCGACTTATCACGCCTGTGGTACCAACCTGGATGGCATGTTACTGTACTGAATCCTGTAGGCAGTTGTGACACAATGGTGAGTATTCATGTATCTAAACGTAGCTAAACATAAAAAGGTATAATAAAAATATAATGGAAAAGATTACCAAGAATTTTTATTTATTTATTTATTTATTTTTATTTTTATTTTTTTTTTTGTGGAGACAGAGTCTCACTTTATCGCCCTGGGTAGAGTGCCGTGGCGTCACACTGCTCACAGCAACCTCCAGCTCTTGGGCTTAAGCGATTCTCTTGCCTCAGCCTCCCTAGTAGCTGGGACTACAGGTGCCCACCACAGCGCCTGGCTATTTTTTTTTTGTTTTGCAGTTTGGCCGAGGCCGGGCTTGAACCCGCCACCTTCGGTATATGGGGCTGGCGCCCTACTCGCTGAGCCACAGGAGCCGCCCTTTCCTGGGATTCTTTATCCTTCCTTTCAATAACTGTTTTCTTGCATTTCTCTGATTTTTCTCTTAATAATATGTAGTATTATTTAAACATTTCTATGTATTTTTTTTTGTCTTTTATCCTTTTATAAAAATCTAAGCAAAATGGGAGTAGGAACCTTGTCTTGTTTATAGGTATAGTCCTGGTTCCCTGAAGACTTGTTGGAACATAATAGAAGCTCAAGAGAAATTTGCTGAAAGAATGAATGTGTGACTAAATGAATGATTGGGGAAAGGGCAGAGAAGTTGAAGTATGACTATTACTTTTGACAAGAAATAAATGAAACTTTTTGCCCAGCATAATGCCATAAACTAATTTATAGAAAGCACTTCTTCCTACTTATGGCACAAACTATGTTTATAAATATTTGTAGGATGGTGCCTAAAACACATGATGCTCAGGTTTATTCACCCCCCCTCAAATATCCCTCATAACTATTCTAAGAGCCATTTCTTTCAAAACATAAACAGAGGGACAGACATTAGATAATTTCATGGGGCAAAACACATTAAAGAAAAAAACAAAGAGAAAAAGACCCAGATCTGAATTAATGTTCCTCTACTCACTTTCACACACAGGAACACTGCTGTTCCAAAGGCTTCTCCTTCCAACTAGGACACAATGACTGGTGGGGCTGCCCTTTAAGTGGAACCTGAGGAACAAAGGCGCAGTACCCGGGTGAGTGCACAGCTCACTCTTCCCTTCACAACAGACTTCAGTTCCTCCCTGAGAATCCCTAAATTAATTAGCAATTGAGTTCCGAAGTTAAAGTGCAGGTGCAAAACTCAACTCACTTGGTTCCTTACTGACAGAGGCTCAGAAACCAAAACATCTTGGAAAAAGTGCAGCTTCCCATGAGGGACAAACCAGTTACACCTGGGAAAGCTCAGTAACCAGAGAGATGCTATACCACTAGGCTGAGCTGAAGGAAGAACAAAAAGTACAGACAGGCATTTCCTTGGTCTGGTGCTGGAGCTTCAGGAGGTCACCGTTCTCTGAGTGCTCTGAGAGGCCCTTTCTATCATTGAAGGAACGTATCCTTTATTGCAAAATATAGGATTTCCCTCTCTTAGACAGTGGATCAAGGGAATTAGGTCGACAAATCATTAGGAAAGATACCAGAGACTGTTCTTGCCACTGCATCTGGAGCATTCCTGAATTATACTTATGACATCTTTCGGATTATTGAAATGCAAAGCCACATTTTCTGGGAAAAAGAAAAGGCAAGAAGAGAGCACTATCTGGAGGAAATCATCCTAAAATGTCTGGTTAATTGCCAGATGAATGGCCTCCTGAATTACCGTTAGGTTAAGGTCTTTTTTAACGTGCCAATGATGTTAGAACATAGCACTAAGATTATTTACATTTTACATTCTCATAGCAACTAATGATGTTACTTGAAACACAAACATCAGTCTTCATACTCTCTCCAACAAACCCTAACACTATTTAAATGACACAATTGGTTTACAAATACTTCTACACCCCAGAAAGATGCTTCCCCTTACTTTTTCATTTTTATTTATATCCCACTATTGAGTCATATAAAAGTTTCATGGGAACAGAAAAAATGCTCACCATCCTTAATCATCAGAGAAATGCGAATCAAAACTACTTTGAGATATCATCTAACCCCAGTAAGATTAGCCCACATCACAAAATCCCCAAACCAGAGATGTTGGCATGGATGTGGAGAAAAGGGAACACTTCTACATTGCTGGTGGGAATGCACACTAATACATTCCTTTTGGAAAGATGTTTGGAGAACACTTAGGGATCTAAAAATAGACCTGCCATTCAATCCTATAGTTCCTCTACTAGGTATATATCCAGAAGACCAAAAATCACATTATAACAAAGATATTTGTACTAGAATGTTTATTGCCGCCCAATTCATAATTGCTAATGGAAGAAGCCCAAGTGCTCATCGACCTACGAATGAATTACTAAATTGTGGTATATGTACATCATGGAATATTATGCAGCCTTAAAAAAGATGGGAGACTTTATCTCTTTCATGTTTACATGGATGGAGCTGGAACATATTTTTCTTAGAAAAATAACTCAAGAATAGAAGAAAAAGTATCCAACCTACTCGGCCCTACTATGAAACCAATTTAGCCCAAGAATATGGGGAAAGGAGAGAGGGAGAAGATGGGAAGGAGGAGGGTGGGTGGAGAAAGGGTAATTGGTAGGACCACACCTATGGTGCATCTTACAAGGGTACATGTGAAATTTACTAAATGTAGAATATAAATGTCTTAACACAGTAAGTAAGAAAATGTAGTGAAGGACATGTTAACCAGTTTGATGAAAATATTTCAAATTATATATAAAACCTGCACATTTTACCCCATGAGTGCATTAATGTGCACAGCTATGATTTAATAATAATTTAAAAAGTCCAACTATATGATGCTCTGTGAGAAACCCACCTCAAATACAATGAACCGGTAATTGATAAAACAAGGACATAAAAAAGACTCAGTAAGGTTATAGAAAATTCTTATCACATATTTAACAGCTTGACACAAAACCATGCAATTGCAGGAAATATATTCTTTTCAAACACAAATACCTAAAAATTTAACCAACTACAAAGTAGTATATCAAATACTATAAAGGAATAAACAAAGTACTTTGTGATTACAAAGCAATTGTTAAACCTATTAACAAAAAAGATAATAACAATTATCTCAATGTTCAAGGACTAAGAAGTTTATTTCTAAATGACCTCCTACAGGCCTAAGGGGAAAAATATAATGAAATTAGAAACTATTTTGAACTAAATAATAATATGATACCAAATTCATTAGGTGTAGATTAAAAAATAAGAAACTATACCCCTAAATGCCTATATTACAAAAAGCAGTCTTCACAGAAATATGCATATCCAAGTCCACAAGTTAGAAAGGAATAATAAAATAAAACCAAAGAAAGGAGAAGGAAGGAAATAATAAGAAACATAAATTAATAAAATGAGAAAATAAACATAAAAGAGAGGATACTAGCAAAGCCAAAAACTAGTTCTGAGATAAATCTCATAAAATTGATACATCCTTGAAAAGAACTGATCAAGAAAAAAAAGAGAAAAAGGAACTTTAGGTAAAATAAGCAGTGTTACGAATGCGAGATAAGACAACACTAAGATCCATGAAGACACTAAAACCTTAGAACCAATTATTATGCCAATAAATTTAAAAATTTACATGACATAGACAACTTATAGAAAAAGTTTAACATTATCAAAAGGGTTATCTCAAACAAAAACCTGAATAAACAAGTAATGGAATAATTTAAAACACATCTGCAAACACATCACAGGTCCAGAGTACTGCCTCCAATAAGTTCTTTACACATTCAACAAAGATAGCCTTCCTAGACTATGTAAAATTCTTCCAGAAAAAGAAAGTACATTTCCCAATTCATTGAGAATTAACATAATCTTTACAGTAATACTAGACAAGATCAAAGTTGGACAAATTCGATGTAAGAAAAAAACAATATTATGAATACAGGTGCAAAAATCCTAAACAACATAATAGTACGCCAAACTACCTAGAAGAGGACGTATACAATGACCAAGTTTGGTATACATAAGGAATGCAAGTAAGGGGAAACTGTCATGATGGGGTTTCCAGGAATGCAGAATGTTTAGTGATAGAATGAAATGTCAACCAAAATGGCTGGTCATCCTAGGTGCAAAACTGACTAACTTTCTAACGTTAAATCAATGTAATTGTTCACATTAACAAAAGAAAAAAGAAAAATTGTATGATTGCCTCACAATAATTTTGGAGAATATTCAACCCCACTCATAATTTTAAAAATCCTCTTAGTAAACTGGGAATAAAAACAGACCTCCTTGAATGATAAAAAGGACCTAAAAAGCCCTACAGAAAACATCATACCTAATGGTGACACGTCGAATGCTTTCACTTTGAGATCAGCATCAAGACTAGGATGCCCCGCTATCACCACTTCTATTCATCATTGTACCGGATGTCCTAGCCAGCAGAGTAAGACAAGAGAAATAAACAGAATATATAAGGATCATAAAAAAGAAACTAAACTGTTATTACTTGCAGATTATGATGTGTACATAGAAAACACAGAAGAATCCACAAATTAATCATAATTAATAAGAGTCAACCAGCTTGCTGGATATTTTTTAAAATAATGTAAAAAAAACTGTATTTCTATAGATCAGCAACAGTAAAAAACTAAAATTAAAGATGCTAATTCATATATAATAGCATCAAAAATAACTAAATCTGAAATAAAGATATGTAAGAATAATACCCTGAAAAATATCAAAAGTTTCAACATTACTTTAAAGACCTAACCATAAAGAGACATATCATGTTTATGGATTAGAAGACTCAATATTATAAATTTATTATAAATAAATTTATCCATAAATTAATCCCCCCCAAAAATCATTAGCAACTTCGCCGTAGAAATGTACTAGCTGATTCTAAAATTTATATAGAAATGCAAAGAGTGATGAACTGACCACACTTTCCAGATGAACAGCAACTTACCTAAAAAAATCTAGCTTTTAACACAAGGTAGTACATATGTATTGCCAAAAGGACAGACAAATGGACCAGTATAGTAGAAAAGAGAGCCTAAAAACAAATCCATACACATATGAATACTTGATATATGAGAAAGGCAAAACTTCAGATCAATGGAGAAAGAATGGACTTTTTAATAAAGAATGCTTGGACAGCTGGCTATCCATAGGAAAAGATCCCAATACCTCACATTAAACACAAAAATAAACCTTCACGTAGAGTATAGATCCAAATGTAAAAGATAAAAAAGAATAAAGCTTCAATACGGGACAGTGTAAGAAAATATCATTATGACCACAGGTGGAAAAGACAAGTTCTTTTTTTTTTGCAGTTTTTGGCCAGGGCTGGGTTTGAACCCACCACCGCTGGCGTATGGGACTGGCGCCCTACTCCTTTGAACCACAGGTGCCACCCTGGAAAAGAGTTCTTTAAGAAACACAAAAAACATTAATTGTAACAGCAAAGATAAATTTGATTTTATTAAAGTCAGAAACTTCTGTTCATCAAATGACACCATTAAAACATTGAAAAAAGCAGCCTAAGTAAAGGGAAAGATAGTTGTAAGAGATAGATCTATCAAGAATGTATACCTAGCTATATAAACATCAAACTTTTAAGAAAAATCAGCCAAGTAGAAAAAAATGCAAAAGTTTTTAAACAATTACTTCAGACACACACACAGAAATCCAAGTGGCCAATAAACACAGCACCAAATGCTCAACCTCATTAGTCATCAGGGAAATGCAAATTAAAACCACAAAGAGATAGAAGTACATACTCCAAGGTTACCTAAACTGAGAGAAGTCCATTGATACCAATTACTGGCAATTATACAGTGCAAAAGGAATGCCTGTACAATGACTATAGAAAGAATAAATAATACCACTTGTATAGGAAAACATTTTGGTATTATCTATTAAATCTGAAGATATGCATACCCTATGAATTATTAATTCCACTTCTAAATATACCCCATAAAGACATGTATACTAACACACACCTGCATACACGTATAAGACAATAGCATTGTTTGTGAACAGCCCTAAACTGAAAACCTAATTGTCCATAAAAAACAAAAGTGGAGTATATTCACTTAGTAGAATACTATACAACAACAAAATTGATCAGCTATAGTCTTATAC
This sequence comes from Arctocebus calabarensis, assembly GCA_963573935.1. Taxonomy (NCBI): domain Eukaryota; kingdom Metazoa; phylum Chordata; class Mammalia; order Primates; family Lorisidae; genus Arctocebus; species Arctocebus calabarensis. The sequence continues at coordinate 17,192 of CAUYON010040758.1, forward strand.
AACTCTATGGATAAATCTTAACATTGAGCCAAAGACAGGAATGAAGATATTTGCCCAAGGACATTTACACAAAGCTCAAAAAGAGAAAGAACTATAAATACTCATTCAACAAAACATTAAAGAAAGACAAGGAAGTGATTGCCATAAGTATCACGGTATGAGTTACCTAATGGGTAAAGAAGGAGATTATAATCAGGAAAGGGTCAGCAGGGGACTTGGGGAATTCTAAAAATATTCTGGTATGTTCTCGATGGTGGTTACATGACTGGTCACTCTATTCTTAATTCTTACAATTGGATTTATATACATTTCTGTGTTTTCAAATAAAAAGTTTAAAATTCAGTAAAATTCCAAATAAAACCCAAAAGAAATTAAGACTCATCAAAACAGTTCTATTACAGTAAATTAAATAGGTACCAAAAACATGCAAAAGTATAGTTTAAAATTAAATCAAATGAAAAAGAACCTCTGTTAAGTTGACCACCCAAAAGACTACAACAAACTGGTCAACATAAGTAGGCCTACTGTACTGGTATGTACATGTGGTGCATGTCTGGTCTATGATAATTAGGCCAATTTAAGGAAGTAGTCAATGTAGTAGGGAGGTGGTCAACTATGGAAGTTCTACAGAATAAGGCAACTGTTCAAATGCTGGTACAAATTTGCACAGATGACACTGGATTTTACGTGGAATCCAAAGCCCTTTTCTTCAAACTAACCATAAAAGAAGACTAATATGTTCACTTAAATACATGTAATTATTAAATACTGTGGTAGGCAGTTTCTGATAATGGCCTCCAAATATCCCCATCTCTTAGTATTCACACCCATGATTAAATTCTCTCCAAGTGTGCACTAAACCAATAACTTGCTTCTAACAGAGAAAAAAGCAAAAGTGTTAGGATATAACTTTCAAGATGAAGATACAAAAAGTATATGATTTCTGTTTTGTTTTCTTACTCTCTCCCTTTGAGGAGTAGCCATCTGCCATGTAATTATCCTACGGAGAAGCCCATGTGGCAACAAACTGGTTTCTCTTTCCAACAGCTAGTAAGCTTGAAAGGTTGCTATCCCAGTTAAAACCTTCAGATAACTTTTAACCTGGCCAACACCTTAACTGCAGCTTGGGGAGAAAGCCAGAACCAAGACACTCCCCTACTCTGCACTAAGAGTCCCAACTCAAGATATTAAATGTCTGATGTTTTAAACCATCGGATTTGAGAATAATTTGTTACACAGCAATAAATAACCCAAATTTCCATTCTCTTAATATTCTAAAGAGAGTCAATGGAAAAAAGTCAAAATTAAAAATTAAACGTAGGATTATAAATCGTCCTAAATTACTACCCAAATGTCACACTGGGGTAATGATGTTAAATTTAAAAAGCATATTTAACTTATCAGATTGGCATATATCATTATCTAAACCAGAGGTGTCTAATCTCCAGCCCACAGGCTACATGCTATTTTGTGAGGACATTTTTTGCTTATCTGTGGTACTGGACAGTATAAAAAGTATGTATGGATTTTTCTTTTGCTAACCAGCCTAGTGTTGCATACTTAATGTGTGGTCCAAGAGAACTCTTATTCTTCCAACATGCAGCACAAAAAAAGTTGGTCACCTTTGGCCAATACTCAATATAAATCCAATTAAAAGTTACAAATGAAATCAGGAGGTTAATTTTTAAAGTATGAATATTAATCTTAGGAAAACAAGTTTAAAACTAGTAGTGTGCCTCCTGGTAAATCTATATTTTACTTGAATAAGTAAACCATACTACAGAAGGTACCGTCTTCAGCAACTATATCCATTTTGAGAATTAAACATGCAAATAGAGTTTATAATGCATACAAAAAGAAAATACAACCACTGACTTTATTCTGAGTGCACTAAAATATGAGGATTAATCAACTACTGTTTTTTAGACTAAAGCTTATGTTACAAATTACTCTAGTATCCAATTCCAATCATGGCGAAATTTATAAAATTTAGTAGATACATTTTTAAAATTTGTTACCCTAGCTTCTCAAAGTTGCCCGCATAATTAAAACTGAAATACTCATTCACTCCATCATGGATACATTAAAAAGAAGAAAACTAAAATGTGATTGATACTAAAAAACCTCAAGCACTAATGAAAACCTTAAATATTTCAGGACAGAAATAAAAACCACTCATTTCATTTTACCCCAGGTACCCTTATGCTTAAGACTATTCATTTCACTGACTCATTTACTCATTCACTATCAGGTACTTTCCTATGTACAGAATCTCATTCTCAATGAGGTTATTTTTATTTTATTATTATTATTTTTTTTTATTTTTTTATTTTTGCAGTTTTTGGCTGGGGCGGGTTTGAAACCACTACCTCTAGTATAAGGGGCTGACGCCCTTCTCCTTGAGCCACAGGTGCCACCCCCTCAATGAGTTTAAAGTCTAAAAGAGAAACACATATAACTACTACAATACAAATTTATATTCTATTTAGAAGGTATTATGAAATATACAAATTACTACTTTTCCACAGAATTTTCTACAGCAAAAAACAATGATAGTGTGTATGTTCCCTTACTCATTTTATTTCCATATATTAAAATATTTTCAGCCTTACTACATCAAGGTGTGGTGCAAAGATCAGAAATTTCAACATCACATGGAGCTTGCTGGAAATGCAGATTGTCAGGCTTCAACACAGGCCCCTTAATCAGAACTTGCTTTTTAACAAGATCCTTCGGTGGTTCTCATGCCTATTGCAGTTTATACTGGACTATCAGAGATTTAAACAAATGAATGACAGGAAGCCATCTCTTCCCCAACCAAAAACCAAAAAAGAACAAATAAAAAAATATAAAAGACACAGTGAATCTTACATTTATAAGAAAGATAATGTTTTTGTTAATATACATATTAAAATTACAATTGTTAACTTAGTAAAAGTTAAAGAAAAGAAAAATATGGTCACAAATGATGTAAAGAATATTTAGCTATCAATACTAGCATAATTCAGTAAAATCTAATCTGAACTAATTCAGAAAAAGTAAAAATAGGACACAATGAATAAAAAAAGAAGAGGAAATATCATATTAAGATAGTAGAAAGTTCTGGCAATATACAGCTAAATTACTTCATCAAAATAAAAACATCTCTCAACTTTTTATTTTCAAACAGAATAAAGACAGCCCAGAACACCAGCACAGCTTATACTTTTTTTTTGTTTTTTTGCTTATACTTTTTTATAATTAGTATAAATTCTCTAAGTAAGCAATTATTTTTAAAGTAAAATAACAAATTTGAGACCATTAGGAATTTCAAGAAAAAAATACAGCATTCAAACTTATTTTAGTTTGCTATACAGAGCACAGGATTTTGACTATTTAATTTTCCCATGTTGTATATATGTGTGAAATAATTAAGGAATTATAAATGTTAAGTTAGAACATTCTGGCCATACGACTGTTAATACAAAATTCCTTTTTGGCTATCCTATATAACTTAGATTTTCTAAGTTTTAAATAAGTAGCTATGTTTTTATTTGTTTTCAGCCTCATCCATTTTTTTCTAAGTTTACTTTTCATGGCTATCATTTAATAATTCTACTTTTTATTTTTTACAGCTTTGAGGTAAGTCATTGTATTAATCTTATTGAAAACTCTTCAGTCTATCTCCAAAAAAAAAGATTTTTAAAATACAAAGTAATAAAGGCGAAAGAAATTAAAGTAACAAAAATTAAGAAAACTTCCTAAAAATTAAAATGCTTTTTTAAATATTTAAATATAGTTTTTAACTTGAAATGCTTTTACAAAATGAGAACAGCCAACAATAATAAATGAAACATGTAAAACACACAAAATATACCTCTCTCTTATTTCTTCTTGCAACCTTGAGGAATTCCATAAGAATCTGTAGTTGGGCAGCATGTGACTCCTACAATAAAAAATTACAATATTTCTTTTTAAAAAAAGTAAATTTGAACCCAAAGTTTTCTTTAATACCATAGTATAAGTAGTATGAAGCAACTTTATGCATCCATTTAAGTTAGTCTATTAATTTTATTTAATCAAATTTCCTATTTGCTAGTTGGCATGTTGAAAAGTGAACAATTGCCCACAACCCTAACTAAAATTAATTTTAAGAAACAGATATTCTAAGTTACATTCCTGATCTACCATCCTAAGAAATCTATGTATAGGGAATGGCAATTCTGTTATCAAACTCTTACCCTGCTCTCCTCAATCTAACCTGTTCAACAACAAGACAAAAATCATAGTGGAACACAGGTTCCAGATACTAAAATAATATTCTTTATAAGAAATGTATTTGCAGAATAAGTGTAGAAAATACAGAAAAACCTTTTGGGACTCAAATTTAGTATTTCTCATTATTGTATCTTAAAATCACATAAGTATAAGAATTAATACATTTCTGTAAAAGATATGAGTGAAATCAAATACTTGAAAAATGAAGAGTTTTAATATAATCAAAGGGGTAAGAGGGAATAACTCAAATTAGTAGCTGAAACAAAGAACACATAAATACTTATGAGCCTTAATATTTCCTAAGTATCAAAACATAAAAATAGAAGTTATGTCTTTTACTGCTGAAATCCACAAGAAGGATCAAGAATTCCAGATGAATCTGACAAATACTGAAAAGAACATCAAAAACTAAAAATGAAATAGCAATACAGGTAGTTCAAAAACAAATAATTTTGATCTTGTCTTATATATTTGAAAGGGAGAATAAAAAAATCCAGGAGAGCAATTCCAAAGCAAAGAGAAATATATAAATGAAAAAGATTAGTAAAAATTTTATCTACCTAGCTATGTAAAAGAATTATATGAAGCATTTGTTAAAATAGACACTGAGTCAGATGTTAGAAATTCAGATTCTATTGCTTTAGAAAAAGTTTAAAGAATCTGTATGTTAAACAAGTGCTCTGATGATAAGATTAAGACAATTAAAATTATAAGACTTACCAAGATATAACACACACTACAAGAAAAAGCATGGTTACCTCACACCTACTCCCAGAGTCTATCCCTCTGTGGAAAGGACAGGGATCTTTCTATTTTAAAAAGTAAAAATAAAAGGCAAAACAGACCAAGAAAATTTTTACGTCAAAGCAAATTAAGAATAGATAAAGCCAAATATGAACTATAATCACAACAGGATATTTCAATTGAAAAGCAATTGAATTAATGTTTGTACAATAGAATCAGTTTGTAAAACCAGGTATCATGAAGACTGAAATTGTTGTCCTGCATTAACAAACCAGCTTTGTAACTGGATTATAGACTCGTTCTTTTTTTTTTGGAGACAGAGTCTTACTTTGTCACCCTCCGTAGAGTGCTATGGCATCACAGCACATAGCAACCTCAAACTCTTGGTTTTAAGTGATTCTCTTGCCTAGTCTCCCTAGTAGCTGAGACTACAGGTGCCCTCCACAATGCCCAGCTATTTTTTTGTTGCAGTTGTCACTGTTGTTCAGCTGGCCCAGGCCAGGTTCAAACCTGTCAGCCTTGGTGTATGTGGCTGGTGCACTTACCCACTGAGAGGTTATGGGCACCACCCTTAGATTCATTCTTGAGAAGTGAGTTAAACTGTCAAAAAAAAAAAAACAAACTCAAAAGGGCTTTGTGAACTCAGGGTGACAACAAAGTATCCCAGATCTTTCTTGGGACTTCTCTCTATATTCATTATTTACAACTATTCACAGATCATTTGTCTAGATAGCAAAGACCTCATCTTTATACAAAAATTAACTGCCAAAACTGCTAATAAAGTAACATAGTTCATGCAAAGGAAGGATATAATCTCAAAATTGTAATTTTAAATACTTCATTTCAATCTATCAGCTAGAACAAAGGAAAGAAAATATAACTCATTTCTAGAAAGGAGGTGGTCAAAGGGCAAATGGGACCAACTACATATACTAGAAATTCAACAAATGGCACCTTTTTCTGCAGTTTAATCTTCTTCAAAGAAATAACTAAAGAAAGAAAGAAATAGAAAATTTATGACACTATAATTCCATATGTAAATGTGAAAGAAAATTATACAAAAAACAGTGGAGAAGTAAAAACAGAATGCCTACAATGGGAAGAATACAACCAAAACGTCTAGAAACTGAATATAAAAATATTCCCTAACATCATTAAACTCACTACTAAAAACAGAAGTACAAGGAGTTAATTCCCTAGAAATTTTTTACAAATGTTAAAATTTCCAAAAATAAATAATTATTTAAGCCCAATTCTTCCATTTTCAGATAAGAAAACTGGTGTGAGAAAAAGTGAGAAGAAATGTTCAAAAAAAAAAAGACACATATATTTAGAATTAGTACTCTTAGTATTCTTTATACGACAGTAAGTTTTTGTCATGTTTGTTCAATCTGATTCATAGTCAATTGTCTCAAGAGAGAGCATATTTTTCATCAGAAACAAAAAATGCTTCTAATTTTCTATGTTTTCTTATCTTTCTCTGCAATTAAATTTTATTTTACTCTGAAAGTCCAAAATAATTATCCTTATTATGGAAAGTGAAGAAAACGCCTGATCAGAGCCTATTTCTATTAAATATGTTAATCAAATGTTTAACTTTTCTTAGAGTTAAACGCCTTAGTATCTTTTTGATATATAGCATGCCAGATAGTTTCCAACAGGAGAAAATGTACTGGGCACACCTATGTAAACTGCAAATGTAAATTATCCTTAAATATTTCACTGTAATTGAATAACTTGGTTCTGTTGAGTTTAGTTGTTAAGTTCTTTCCAAGTACAGTTAATTCTACTTTAGTTTCTTAACAGGAGAACTGGCACTTGGAGATCAGAAATATTTCTTTGCATAAGACGTTCCAAATAGAAAATCTTATAGGCAATTTATTTGGAGAAATAGAAGTAAATAATAAAATTGAAAAAAATTGTTTCTAGGGAGTTGAAATAAGGGTCAGAAGTGACGAAATTAGGGACTGTTGATTTTTGCTATAAACCTTGTAATCAGAAGTATTCATTACTTGGATGTTTTTTGTTTTTTTAAGAGAAGGGCAAGAAAAAGCAAGAGGGAGAGAAAGAGAAAGAGGAAAAAGAAAGCGTGGTAAAGGAAGACAAGAGTTCTAGGATTCTAACCTTAAAACCCTTATGAGGGTTTCCTCCACATGGCTTCAGATTCCCTATCTATAATATTTTCAAGATAACATTTCACAAGCAAGAGTCATTTTGCTATATCTTACATAAGACATTACTATTAAAGAGACTTTTTGTTCTGTATCAACACATTCTTTTCCTTAAATCTATCGACAGAAAATTTCTACATTATTTTCATGTCAGTTTGTATAATGGACAAAAGTCTTCAAACTGGGGTACACATACACTGGAGAATGCATGAAGATCTCCCAAAGTATGTATGGACAAAGAGGGTTTTAGGAAATTAATCCCCAAATGCTCAACCTTCTACATGTCTCTTCTAAAACTGATTTCACCAGGCATCAATCCAGTTCTAAATTCCAGCCTCTTCTTTCAAAATTTTTCTTCTCACTCTTTAAAGATGAAAGGGCATCCTTGAAGAACATAGCAGGAAAATATATAATCTGGCAATTTCCCAGTAATACTTAAAGATCCTATGAGTTCTCTTGCCAACAGGCACCCCACAGGAGTTCTGTTTTGCTCAACTTCTGAAGAGCTGGACAGAAAGAAAAGGTATGTAAATCTTTCTCTTTTAAAAATGCCAAAGTGAGAGGAGGAGCCAAGATGGTGGCCGAGTAACAGCTTCCTTGCAACTGGGCTCGGTGAGACTGGGGAGAGAAGACTTCAGGCATCTCTGGCTGACGAGATCTGCCCAGAAACATCCCTTTGGGGACACAGGGAGACAGCGTGA
>CAUYON010040759.1:0-18766 GCA_963573935.1 Arctocebus calabarensis
AGTTGGGTTATAGACTTCATATGGAATTGTGGGTGTTTATAAATTGGTTTCATAGTAGGTCTGATTACATTGGATACTTTTTCTTCCATTCTTGAGATACTTTGCTAAGAAGAATATGTTCCAGCTCCATCCATGTAAACAAAAGCCCATCAACCCACGAATGGATTAGTTTTTTTTTTTTTTTTTGTCTCCATCAAATATAGCAAAAGTAGATCCCACAATCAGTCTAGAATTTATTGAAGAGAAATTAAATGTGATTGGGTTCTTCTGAATGCAAAAAACATACCGTCTATGATGATGTTAATGCATTAACCTCTTGCGACTAAAGAAATTTGCTCCATATTATGGAAATTACCTATAAATTGCTACATACAAACAATACACATTGCATGTCTAATGTGAATGAAATTATGTATTGAATCTTACAGAGTTTAAGGAACTATCAATTTGAAGAATCTTTATATTATCAGATTTACATTCCTAGGGGAGAAGAAATACAAAGAGCTCAACTAAAGCATTCATGTACGAGTTCCAGCATTTTTACTATTGACATATTCAGCTCTCTGGCTCTTTCTTGCTTTAACTTTGCTTTAGGCTTTCAGTAAAGGAGATGATAAAGTGAGCTTGAAAAGGCAGTATTTTGCCTCTTTTATGTATCTTTTACCAAGATTGCTTAATTAGCTCCTGGTATCAATCAATGTAAAGGAGCTGTTTCTGGCATTTAGATCCCACTTCCTGGACATTCTGTTGTTACATTTGTGGTTTGGTCTCTCATCCTTATCCAGCCTTTATTCTTCATATATAATTGTAGATCATTCCTTCTATTTTTCTTAAACACAGAATATCACTACTCCTTTCCCCCTTTTCTTCCTGATTTTGAGAATTATTAATTTAAAACAGAGATTATAGATAATGATATTTATAACTCAGAAAAAAATACTCACTTCTTCACAAAATTTGAAAATTAAAAACCAAGAGCATACCTTGAATTTATAATAAATAATGTGGTGCAAGACAGCGCCTCTGGCGTAAAGGAGTAGGGCGCCAGCTCCATATGCTGGAGGTGGCAGGTTCAAGCCCAGCCTCGGCCAAAAACTGCAAAAAAAAAAAAAATTAATGTGGTGCAAAAATGGAGTCTGTGAATAATGAATTTTGATTGTATTTCAATGTTGTTATCATAACTATTTTTATTTAGGGCAACATTAAAGGTGAAACTCATATTTTACTGAATCACTTTTTATTCTAATCAACAAAATTAATCCCATCATTTGAAATTAAAATATTAGTCTCTTAACAATATTTGACAATTAAGAATATCTGAATTCAATTTATTGTGGGTCATGTCAAGTCTATCACTGACACATTTCAGTAATGATAAAAAATTAAATAAGGTATATTTCCACACCCTATTTTCAAGCCAAAGTTTGAAAGTGGTTTACACTTTTTTGAACTTTCTTTGATATGAGCTTTCTACAGTTTGAAGTGATAATTGATGTTTATTTTTCACTTGGATGTTATCATTAATTATTGGTTTGTTTAAAACCAAACAAAACAATACAACTGTCTGATTGCTAAAAGCCTGTACAGAGGACATCAGAGTGAATAAGAAAGTACAGGGGTACAATCTGTTAATTTATGATCCTTAAAGGATATCAGCCAGTTGAAGCATTTTAGGTGTAATGTTTCTGGCAATTAACTACAACAACAGATATGATAATAGCAAAATGAGGTGTACAATAATATCACCAATTGATGATAATCATCAATTATCACTCTTCCACTTCCATATCAAAGGATGCAATATGGCTTCTGAAAAAATTGCCATCCAGAATTCTTAAATACATATGGTTTTACATGATGGTGAAATTTATACGTATTTGAGACAAATATCACATAAATGTTCAGAGACTGAGGTTGAAAACAAGTTCTGGCCACTTCTCACCTTGTTTATATTGGTGGTGTTGGTAGTTGTGGGATGATCTCTGATAATAAGATCAAAAAATATTTTTCAATCTTCATAATTTTTAGAGAACTACCATCATCTTCATGTATTTTTCATGAAATAAATTAAACATAATTACAGCTTTTCATATGCACCAGCATGTTCAATGGTGTTAATTATGATATGACATCTGATTAATTGGCTTATGAATGTCTGATAAATAATGTGTTGTGAAATGTGGAGACTATAAAATTAATAAATAAAACCATGATTCCTTCTGAAAAATTGCACTTTTATTGGAGCAAGGCCATGTTTTTAGACCCATATGTACACTAATATTTGTATCTACTTATGCAAAATAATCACAAAGAACAGATTAGTGAAAAATGTACTGTATACTACCTGTAATATTTTCTGAAACATAAAGTCAGAAATTAGCTTTAAAAAGTTGAATGACATGATATGTGAATACTTTCAGAAGTATTGAAAAATGCATATTACTTTAAAAAGTTGTATATTAGCTCTAAAAAGTTGAATGATATGATATGTGAATACTTTCAGAAGTATTGAAAAATGCATATTACTTGCATTTTCCTGAGCAAAATAATGTGGAATTGAATTAATACTTTAAAAGTTCATGAGAAATAGGAGTGATTATGCTACTCGCACGAAACATTGAATTTTTATTATCATCCATTAATTCTCAATTTTCAAAGGTGTTAATGAATCCCTCAAGATACCTAGCACATACTCCAAAAGAACTTGTATGTTCATTACTTGGTGATAATCATGATTATGATCAAATGTACTGAAGTCATTACTCTATAATACCTCAACGACATGAACTAATAAAAATCAGAATAACACTTATTAACACATTGACACACTGCCAAAGTGCCTGACTTACACCAGGGGAACAGCTTATAAATGGTGAGCATCTGGATGGTTATGCACTAAGCTCCGTCAGGTAGATGCTCTGGTCCTTGACATCACTCAGGAATACTTTTAAAGACATGACACCTGCTCTATAACAGTTGCAAAGCTAAAGACCAACACCCTGATTGACGTAATCTATGTTACAATGAAATATAAACACATTAGAAAGTCTGACAATCTGAAATTAGAAAATGAAGACATTATAGAATAGCAAGTACATTTTTTATGTTGCACTTGTAGTTTTTAACATATGTATGAATATACTTTACTATAACTTTAATTTGAAGAAAAATATCAGATTGTTCATTATAGCAAGGATGATTGAATGAAGTAGGAGTTGTGAGACCTGCGCTAGATTACTTTCTGTCTCAGGAGATTTTCTCATCAGAAGTTATGATGAACCTCATACCTGTACTATAATGAGATTATGCAATATCTCTGCCTAACGGGCATAATTCTCTGGTCCTTCTTGCCCCCCCTCCCCCCCGATAGCTATCAGGAGCACTCATTAGCATAGTCCCCAAATGTCCTCTTCTAACATATGCATTTATCTAGCAATGTTTCTATTTCCATCTTACAAACAATGCTCCAATTCAGGAAGTCATTCTCCACTTCTTCCTTTTTTTCCCCTCCACACATCTAATTGATTCCTAATTTTTCAAAGCTCTCCTACTCCCCTTAATCACTGACCATTGATTAATTTATGACTTCAGCTATCTCACCACAAGAACGATGAACTTTTTAACCTTGCTTCCTTCCTCAAATCTCTCATTCTCTCTATCATTCATTTACCTTTTATATAATAATTACAATATCCCTATTACTCATAAGATAGAAACAGATTATTATCATCTTTTCACAAAGAGCTATATTATTTGACTGTTTCAAATCTTTCCAATGCTATTTCTCACTGCTGCACTATAGGTCTATTGTGATTTCCTGAATTTGCATATTTTATTTCATTTTTTTTTTTATGTTTTTGGCCTTTGTGCATTGCTGTTTACTCTCTTTGGACACTAATCAATTTAGTCTGTCAAACTCTTGTTTTTTCTTTACAATATTATTTAAGTATACCCTTTTCTTTGAAGCCCTACTAGGTATCTCCAAATTCAGTTTATTGCACCTTTTTTACACTCCTTTGGCACTTAGCTAAGTTTAGTAATGATATATCATTCTTAATATCAATTATTTTTTCTGCATATCTATCTTCTTTATTATCCTGTGTGCTCCTTAAACAAGATAAGCATCTTGTTTATTTTTAAAAAAACCATATCCTTGACTTTATATAAACAGAATTTTATTCAATAGTTGATGAAAGAAAATATTTTGAATAAAACATAGAAGACTCAATCTTCCAAAAGAGTAGAAGAGTTCAGTCATTTTTTTGAAGCCATTGCTTAACTACTTAGTGAATTTCACCTAGTTTAGAATTTTATTAGGAATCCATAATACTTCAAGGTACCAACTCTCCATATTGTTAGGTTATGCCACATTGTGTTTATAAATAAATCCCTACATAGCAGTGACTTAGTACCACAAAAGATTATTTCTTGCTCAGATAAAACTAAAAGTAAGTCCTCTGTGGGTCTACTTTATCTGTGATCCAGGGTCTACTCTCCCTCCAATTTATTAATGCCAACTCAACATTGGAGCTTACATACTTCAATATAATGAGAAATGTTGTTATTTATTTTATGTGTGGGAAATAACTGAGAGAATTTATAGACTGCATTGGATTGCAGAAGAAAATTAGAAATATTTTACTTCAATTTTTATTCCTTTGATATATTTTGAGATGGTAGCTATGGGACCCTTAGGCTGCAAAGCTGTCCTTTATGGGGGAAAAATCAAGCAACTGCAATTGGCCTTTATAAAATTAACATATGGCTACAGGGTAAGATCACTGGTAGGGAACTAAACTGCAAAGTAATAGACATAGTTAAAAATAAGTAAATAAAAACAGCCATTGGTTCTTAGCTTGCTTTCTTATAATTGCTTACTACTCAAGAGTCATGCAATTGATGGTCCTAAAATGTGTAGCTTTCTAATCACTTCTATAGGTAACACCATTAGTATAAAAGCTAAGACTGTTTTTGAGATATTTTCCAAACTCTACATTCAGGTGGACCAATTGATCTCAACTGGACCAATGGGCATACTTAGGAACTAACTCAACAGGTTCTACAACCCTCTGTCTGGGATCTGACTCACAAGTAGACAATTTCTGCTCCCCAGTCCTAGGAGATCAGTGAATCAGCAGACCCAATTCCCTAGCTCTTTGTCTACAAAACTATCTTTTTAAAAACCTTGGCCGCAAAACTCTTGGGGTGATGATTTGAGAAATTCCTTCCATATCTTCCTTCAGTGCCCTAGGATACTAAACTCTTTCTCCCCAGCAACACTTGCTATCTCAGGGTATCTGCATCCCACTCTGCAGTGAACCATATAGTCTGGTCGGGCAGTTACAAATTTGGGACACTAGTCTGGGATTGCCCTTTTGGGGACTAGCCCATGATTTGTAGCTTCTCATCAATGGAATGGAAATAAGAGATGTGCCCTTATGGATGCTCAGTCCTCTTGATTGTGGACCACCTCTCGTGCCTTTTCCACCAGTAATACATTGTCAAATCAAGGGTCTTTCTTGGTCAGTTCACCCTATGTTATAGAAAGGGTCTTTTCTTAGGGAAATGTCTCCCCATTTAGATGGAGCAAGGGGCCTGTCTGGACCCCTTGTCACTACTGCACTTGAGCAGTAAAAACATTTTTAAAATTAAAATAATTTTTTAAAAAGTTAGTGGGCAAAATAAAAATCCTTTAAACTAAAGAGATGTTAGAGATCTCTTATTCCAGGCAAATGCCTTATTGGTATTTATGACAATATCAAATTTGTTTTGTACAAGGCCAAAAATAATGTGATGGCTAACTTGAACACTATAAAAACTAACCTAAAGATGAAAGATAAAAATTCTTTGTATTCTGCCCCATAGGAAGGACAATAAAGGTCAATATACTTTGTGCCCTAATGGTTAAAGTTCTATGCTTTCACCCCAGCAGCATAGAGCAAGTCAGGAAAGGAGTCTATTCTGGTTTGCTATGGTAGAACTTTCATTATTTATTGATGCCTTTCGCTTTTGCATACAGCTTTTGATTTCCTGTATTTTGTAGGGAAATTTGGAGATGTTGGACATTTATAAAAGCGTAAATGAGCAGCTGAGAAGCTGAGGATCTTGAGAATATGACTGGTTAGAATTGTGGATTATACCACATGTGTGGCGAGGGAAACCTGCATTTCTTCTTTTTTTATTTTGAGACAGCCTCAAGCTGTCACCCTGGATGGAGTGCTGTGGCATCAGAGCTCACAGCAACCTCCAATTCCTGGGCTCAAGCAAGTCTCTTGCCTCTGCCTCCCAAGTAGCTGGGACTACAGACTCCTGCCACAAAGCCCAGCCATTTTTTTTTTGTTGTTGTTGCAGCCGTCATTGTTGTTTGGCTGGCCCAGGTTGGAAACCTGCATTTCTCGAAGCTATTTTTATGCTGTTTGTAGATCTTTCTGCCTCTTTGGAGATAATTTCATGCATCCTTTTACTCCTCGCTAGTCCTTTCTTTGCCATCTTGATACTACATGGGGGAAAAAAAAAACTGGAGGAAACTTCTGACATATGTCCCTTAAGAGACTCAGAAAATGTTGCCACGCCCTCCCTTTTAGGGTCTTAACATTTTTCACATTCAGGCTAAAGAGTCACAGATGTATTCCTCTCAGGAATAAAGTGCTCTCCTTTGTATCACATTATCTCTTTTGGCTTTGGGACGAACCTGATAACACTTTGTTTTATAAGAATGATTGACCTTGGTATGTAAATGACCAGGAAAGAATTACAATATTAGAACCAGCTTAAGATAACTCAGGGCTTCTTATTTTTGGTGTGTTAGCTAAGAAAGAGTGGCTTGGCCCCACAGCAGCTTTCTCTTTGTCTGGGGGACAGAAGATTCGATGTGGGCTCTAGCTTGAATTCAGTGATCCAGTTGAAAAGAAAAATGTAGCTAATATGGTCTCCAAGATGAGACATTCTAATATCTAGTTGGTGATTTTAGAGGGGTTTCTGAATTTCCTCTAAGCTCATCCGTATGTCACTTTGTAAAAATATTATTGTAAATTCCAAAGATTTCACGTTACTAGGTACTTTGACATTTCAATCTTCCTCAAACTGATGATTAGCCTTCATTATGCAATGAGAGTACAGCAAAACTTCTTGAAACATGACTACTAAGGGGTAAATCAAAGGAATATCAGGTTTGGGAAGTAATGTCTAGTGCTATGTATTGAATCTCTCCCTGCCCCAGTATGAATTCATACATTGAAGCCCTAACCACCCCTAATGTCAGTGTTTCTGGAGAAAAAATTTAGGCAATGATTAAGATTACATGACATCATAAGGGTCGAGTCCTAATCTGATAGGATTGATGGATTCACAGCAAAAAAGAAACAGCTCCTTCCCTCTCTCTCCACATGTTCTCTGGGAAGGGCAATGTGAGCACAGAGCTGGGAAGAGCAGCCTCACCAGAAACGTAGCATGTCAATGCTCTTATCTGGGATGTTCAGCCTCCAGAATAGGGAGGAGATAAAGTTCTGTTCATTACTCTACTCAGTCTATGAGAATATAATATAAATTTCTATTTGCATTGAGGTCAATTGGCTTTAATATTGAACTGCCTAACTGAACAGAACTTTAGTAGCATAAGAAATGAATAACAGGAGACAAAGACTTTTCTTTGTTACAGATGACCACTTAGGGGGAAATAATGGGGCTCAATTTAGAAAGATAGTGCAGTATTTTATGTTAGCATATTTTTGAGTTTCATTCACAGTTTCAACTATTAGGCATCTTTTTTCAGAGACTTTGATTTTGTTTGTTTCACAGTGAGATATATGATTCTCAATATGTAAACCCCGAGAAGAACGCTCACTTACAATATCAATTAGCAGGCTCTACTGCAGTCAATTTGATACTAGTTACAGATTACAGTGCTAAGTGGTTTTCTGTACATGATTATTTGTCCTATTCTTTTATAAAATTCTTTTTCACAAACTGTCAATATTTCAATAACCAGAACACACTGCATTGAGATGCCATAAAATACACAAAAGTAGTCTTGATTTGGAGCAAATAAATGCACTTAACTATAAATCGGATACAACTATGAAAATTTTAAATAACAGCAATGCCCACAATGAATGCTAAAGCCAAATACTAAACTTTATAACAGAGTACAGGAAAAAGAAAGCAAAAGGATGATATAGACTGGGGGTAGATGAGAAAGGTCTATAATGAGCATTTTTTGTTTTTTTTTGAGATAGATTCTTGCTCTGTCACCTGGCCTAGAGTGCCATGGCCTTTCCTTAGCTCACAGATACCTCAAACCCCTAGGTTCAAGTGATCCTCCAGCCTCAGCCTCCTAAGAAGGGGGGACTATAGGCACCTTCAGATACAACCAGTTTTTCTATTTTTACTAAAGACAGGGTCTCTCTTTGCTCAAGTTGCTCTCAAATTCCTGAGCTGCTCAATCAACTTTCCCTGCTTCGCCTCCTAGAGTTCTAGGTGTACAAGCATAAGCCACCACACTTGGCTAGCATTATTTGTATGGAACAGAAAGTATATTATTTTCAAAAAGAGATATAACTCATATCTCACTATAATAGTAATCGAAGTAATATGTTGTCAAACGTTTTTATTGCCATGTAACAATGCTTTTAGATCCTTGCATTGTCTTAGACATAAAATAAGTTTCAAATAGCCTTTTATTATAACCTTTTGCTAACCCAGCATGTAAATTCAAATTGCATGTAACTTACATCTCAAAAATTCTAACCCAAGTCCACATGCCAAGATTTAGAAGCTGTCACTATCAATAAAGGTAGGATATTGCTAAAGTCATGTTCATTTTTATGATGAGAGAAAATAAAATCTAGATAGGAGTGATAGAATTAATGGGCCCACGAAGGTTATTTATAAAAGAAATAAATTCACCAAGAGATGTTAAATACATACTTACATACTTTTAATGACCACCAGAGAAATGAAGGTTTTGGAGACAAGTACAAAGAAAAATAATCAAGGATTAGAACAAGGACCGCCATAAGTTATGAACCCTAAAGAGATGGAAGCATAATTAATAGGTAACTGCAAACGTACTCAGAATGTATTCGCATGCTAGATTTATTTTGTTTCGTACAGATGATTTTAGTATAGTAAGTTTTTTACCTCTGCAGCAGAGATATATGCCTCTTCATGGAATTTATTTATTTTATTCCTATGTGGATATGACTTTCATTTTTAGAATTTGCATCTTGTTGTCTCTTAAACTTAGGTAAGTGGAGACAATACCATATATTACATCATTTGGAATAAAATTTCAGAATATGAAGTAGTTTTATGGTGTTTAATTGCAAAACGAAGACAGACAACACCTTTCTGTACTGCTATCATATCTCATCACATTTCATTTTATTTGAAAAGCACAAAACATAGACTTCAAAATACTTTCAAATATCTACAATTTAACATACAACCCATTGCATTTAATTGCTTTAAACATTCCTTTACTGTGAACTTTGTTTCAGATAAAGTAATAAATTTTATCTTTTTATACCTTTCGCATTATCTTAATAACATTTTGGTGAATACAAATAAGAACATACATTTGAAAAACACCATGAAACCCCTAGAACTGGAAGAGAAAGTAACTTCTTATCTAATTAAACATTTAAAGATATTTCCTAGGGTTTTAGTGTACAAAACAGTTATTTGGGGCGGAGAATATAAATGGAATAAGTACCCTGTGTATACTTTATTCCTAAAACTTCCAGCAGTAGTTGGTGGAGAGTTCCTGTGTAAGGGTGGACCAAATTCATCTAATATTAATAATATTTGAATCCACAATTGCTGACTAATTTGACTTTCTATTTTCCTCTTTACCATTAGGCATAATTTATGCATTTCATTTTTCCCAGAGCTATTAGAGAAAGAAATAGGGATAGAAGTAAAATTATACTGAGTCTTTAAAAATAGGTAACACATGATGGAAAAAGAAAAGAAGACATAAAACAGGCAGGTACAGCAGCAGGAGTAAAGGCCAGAGACAAAGATGTCTCTAGTGCATTCAGGGGACAGTGAGTAAAAGCCTGGAGCAGCATGAGGTGCAGATAACACTGAATTCCAGGAGTCCTTGAATGCCAGGTAAACAGCATAGACTTTTATTCTAAGGGTGCTGTGGATCTATTAAATATTGGAATAAAGAGCTAAGGAAATAAAAGTTTTAATTAAAAAAATATTATTAGCTTAGGTGCTACCCCTAGCTAAACTGCCCTTCTCCAATTTCTTTTACAAATCTTTGCATGCATCAAAGCAAGCAAATGTCAGCAGTGCATAGATTAATTAAAAGGTCATTGCCACAGTCGGGTGTAAGAATTGATGAACAAATTAACAGGAATTATTACTGATAATTTGGAGAGGAGGAACACAATTTGGGAGTGGGAGAATTAGGCTATCTTTCATAGAAATCAACTCCTAGATAATGAAAGAAGGACTAACAAGAGCTAGTTAGGAGATATGCAAAATCAATTATAAAGGTAGGAAGAAAATAAGAAAAATGCTTGTTAAAAATGGAAAGGTTTTCTTAGTTTATTAGCCACTAACATAATTTGTCTAATATGGAGCATGGATCCTATGTAAATGCAATAATGAGTGGCTACTTTAGACTGGAATGCTTTGCCAAATACTGTAACAGGATTCGGGTTGGAAGGCCTTGGTATGGCAGGAGACTCCGCCTTTGAAGAAAATAAGAGAAAATTTCCAGTGCCAATAGTCAGAAGCCCCAAATGATGTGTAACATTCAGTCACATACTAGTTATGATATTATTTTATGTTTTAATACCTCCAATACTTTTCACATAATCAGCATACATTAATGAGAGCCAGGCAATTCTGAAGGAGGTGTCAACATTGTGAAATGGTATTTAAGGATTGAGTGAGAGGATGGGCACAATATAAAAGAGTTAGAGGTTAAATTCTAATCTGAGATGATTTAGTTTGGAACTATATGAACCATCAAGAATCTTTAGAGATCCTAAAAGATGTGTCATGCAAAGAATTTTATTTAGATTTGAATGTTTTGCTTTATCCTCAGTACTCTGGAGGACAAAACATTCTGACAAGGTACCTTGAAGTTAAACTGAAATTTTAATTCTCAATAGGAAAGAATTGGTAATGAATTCATAATAAAAAGGTAATAAATTAGGAATAATACAAAATTCTCACAGTCAAGGACTATTAAAACTCTACAAGACTTTAGATAAAGGAAGGGGACAGATATTCTAGAGGTGTGCTGTTTCAGTAAAGAAGTGTGAATGAAGAACAATGAGACAGGAAACTCACTCAAACCTCTGATACAGCAGGATGGCAGGAAAGGAAAGAAAGGCAAAGATCTAGACCTATTTTATAAATTAGATTAAACAAATCTCCTACCCCTAACATTTTTTGATACTAATATGTTGAAATAAATGTTTGATTGATTTAAAACACCAGAATAGTGAAGACTTGTAGAAATAATTTCAGGACATCAATAGTTTACATTTTGTGGATGTGAACGAGACGATACAAGAATTTACTTGTTGTTATTTTCTTATTGTGTTTATTTAAAATAGGAATAATTGGCAGTGCCTGTGGCTTAAAGGAGTAGGCCGCCAGCCACATATTCTGGAGGTGGCGGGTTCAAAGCTGGCCCCAGCCAAGAACGGCAAAAAAATAAATAAATAAATAAATAAAAGAGAAATAATTTTCAAAATTTATTCTTCAAAAAAATATAGAAAAGATATATTATTATTATGCATTAATATATAGTATATTTAGAATATTCTAGATACATTATATATGGACATATTAAAATTATATATATAATGACTATGTATTATTGTAGAAATTTGTTCAAGTTGTTCATGTCTGTATGGTGTATATAATTTCTAAACCAATGAAGAATACATTGTATTTTCGTTAAAGCAGATTTAAATACTAAAGCACACTAGCTTTCATATGTTTGTATGTGTCTTGGAATTTTAGAATGGATTGTACGAAGCACAATCACTGTGCACTGGTTATTACTTCAATCCACTGCATCTTGGGCTGCAGTTTCTACTACTCGATGTGTGCAGCCATCACAACAACATAAATTATTAGCAAAAAGGACTTAGGCTGAAAAGTTTCTGCACAGCTAAGGACACAAGTAAAGCAAAAAGACAACCTTCAGAATGCGTAAAGATATTTGTAGGGTATGAATCTGACAAAGGGTTGATAACTAAATCTACAGAAAGCTCAAATTAACCAACACAAAGAAAAAAAACAATCCCATCTACCACTGGGCAAGCGATATGAGCAGGACTTTCTCTGCTGAAGATAGACAAATGGCTAACAAAAATATGAAAGAAATGCTCATCATTCCTGATTGTCAGAAAATGCAATCAAATCCACCTGAAATAGCACCTAAGCCACGTGAGAATAGTCCCACAGAGTCCCAAAGCTGCAGCTAGATGCTGGCTTGGATGTGGAGAAAAGGAAACATTTTTGTATGGTTGGTGGGACTGCAAACTAATACAAACTTTATGGAAGGAAGTATGGAGACTCCTCAAAGAACACAAATTAGACCTCCCATTTGATCCTGTGATCCCATTACTTGGCATCTACCCAGAAAAAAAATCCTTTTGCCATAAGGACACTTGCACTAGACTGTTTATAGCAGCTCAATTTACAATCACTAAAATGTGAAACAGCCTAAATGCCCATCAACCCAGGAATGGATTAACAAGCTGTGGTGTATACCACAGAATATTATTCAGCCATTAAAAAGATGGAGAGTTAGGTGGCGCCTGTGGCTCAAGGAGTAGGGTGCTGGCCCCATATATCAGAAGTAGCAGGTTCAAACCTAGCCCCAGCCAAAAACTGCAAAAAAAAAAAAAGACAGCGTTTACATCTTTTGTATTAACATGATGATAGTAGAATTCTAACTTGATTTATTTTAAATTAAGAGCAACTTAATTGATTTTTAAAAATTTCTTTCTTCATGTAGGGCTCTAGACATAAAACAAGTTTTATAGATAGTATCTTGATATAATAGTTGAAGATGTGGGATCTTTTGTAGCAACCATAGAGCCCTAAGGAAAAGTAGTTTATAAATTGCCTTTATTAAGGCTTGCTACCTAATATGGACCTGTTATCTTTTCTTTTACAAAGTGAATTTAAAAGCAACACCTTTTTCTCTTAAATATATATATAAGCCTGATATCCCCATGAGTTTAGCTAATATTTATCATTCATATTTTCAATTCTGCTTTAATTTCCTCTATCTAAGTTGCCTCTCTCTTTATACTGGTAACATTATAGATTTGTAAATTGTATTTTGTTAATTTTCTTTATTTAAAGCAAAACTGAGCCTTATCATAATGGCCAGAAATCAGGGATTATTTTTAAAATAACCTTTTCATAAAAACAACCTTTAATTTACTTATTAAATTCTCAAAGACTATATTTATTTTTATAAGGTAAGTATAAAGTTTTCCAAATATATCTTACAAGTCTTGATCCCTTTAATTGTGGAGAGAATAATCTGTAGTGACTATGAGTGGTCACTTCCACAGTGAATTAAGGTACTGTGAAAGATAGAATAGAAGGATGTAAATAGAATTCTTGAGACTTAAAAGGTCTTTTAAGAGCTTTTGAAAAAAAAAATATTTGGTTCACTTAACTAACTTCATATAATTCTTCCAAACAATGAATAAATTGCAGCCATAATACCCCTGAAAAATGCCAGGTAAAAGGTATAATTTTTAGATTAATTGTTAAACTATAATCCATTGGAATTACCTAAGATCCCATGGTTTTTTAAACCATTTTTCATGAAATTTCAAAATAAACTTTTCCTATTATGTATCGATAGCATAAATAATTCGATAATTCAATGTTAAAAATAATAAGGGATATTTTTATAAGTACAAATTATTTTGCAAAAAACTCTTATTTTTAAATTTTGAGTTTCTTTAAAACTCTAAATAGGTGATCTTTTTCCAAAGCTAAGAAATAAATAAATTAGGCTTCTTCAGAAACAAAAGGGGTTATAAAATAAAATGTACACATCTAGTTGTTTTATTTATCATAGCAACTTCTCATCTCCTTTCTAAGATAGGCATGCACAGTTATTAATTTTTATTTATTAAAAATAGTTACAAGTTTTATATGTTATATTAAATATGATAGTTGTAATCCAGTGTTCAATTCATTCAAGTGTCTATAATGTATATTACACAGGGATAAGGTTAGGGTTACTTGAAAGTTTTATCCCAATGGAAAAATATATTTGAAGATCTTCTGGTTCTAAGACTGTTTATTATGACAGGACAGTAATAGTGAATGAACAAAATTTTGTCTTTAACACAGAAAGCCTATTCAAGAATTCGGGAACTGTGGCTTGAGAGCCAGAAGAGGATTTCATACTTGCTGAGGCACATTACTCTTGTGTGCACTCAGCAGTCTTTTGAAGAAAGAAAGGGAAAGTAGTCTCACACTGAGGAGAGAATCTTCAATGTCTCTGAACTCATTGTAAAGGCCACAGGGCTAATGCACTTGAGCCTTGCTGCAGGTGAGCCAGGCTTTCAACTGCTTATGAGCTTGGAAAAGTCTGGGGTGCCTTGCCCTCAAGTAGCAGAGTCTAGTGGGCAGACCAGCCACAAAAATCTCTGCCAGATAAGCCACGAAGGTGCTCACAGTATCAATGATGTTGACTGTACCTACAGAAACTGCACAGGGACCCCACTACTACACCCACCCCAAGCAAAGCCCACGGGCCTCACCCAACCAACACCCTAGGATACAGCTACAGGTGAAAGTCTTTCCTCATGAAAACCCCTCTACAAAACTGGAAGATAATAAATCTATTCCATCAGATGCACAAGCATCAATGAAAGGGCTCTGAAAGAGCCTAGTATTAACAAACCATCTACAGAGCAGAGAGCTCAGGAAGTACAACAGCATCATCCTCCTGCTGTTTCTTTCTTCTTCCTTTTTTTTTTTTTTCCATGGGACCAAACCCTGTTTATTTCAAGACCTAAAGGGAAAGTCATTTCCTCTGTTGATATGTTTGTGCAAAGAAATCACAAATCAGCATTTACTGCATTGGCCTGGGCAATACCCAAATGTCAGCTTCATTTATTTTCTTGGCTGATCAGTCTATTACAAAATACATTATAAAACTATGACATTGACCACTGTACAACATTCAAAATAAGAAATAAAAAACTCACAGATGAAATTGTTTAAATCATAGATTTGTACTAATTATAGCATTTGCTGTATATTGGTCATTAAAGTTTCACTTTTCATTTATTATCTCCAGGTCCCAGCATTTACATCCCTTTTAAATTTATTTATTTTTTATTTTTATTTATCTATCTATTTATTTATTAAATCATAGCTGTGCATATTAGTGCATTCATGGAGTACAATGTGCTGGCTGCATATACAATGTGAAATATTTTTATCCAACTGTTTGACATAATCTTCATGGGATTTTCTCATTTATTGTATGAAAACATTTGTAATCTGCATTTAGTAGGTTTCACCTGTGCCCTTCTAAGATGCACCATAAGTGTGATCCCACCTTTTACCCTCTCTATACCCAGCCTCTCTCTTCCCTCCCCTCCACATTCTTCTTAGCAAAGTATCTCAAGAATGGAAGAAAAAGTATCCAACATATTCAGCCCTACTATGAAGCTAAGTTATAGCTTTCATGTAAAGGCTATAACCCAATTATACCTCCTGCTCTTTCAACATATGTGCTGCCAAAGCAAGCACATCCTTCAGCTTGTTAACAAGTGAAGTTGAAAGAACGACAAGCCACCAAAGGCTAGGTAGGAGTTCTCTAACAGGACTTCTGTAACTGTGTCTTAGTAATATTGGTAACAGATTGGTGAGTGAAAGAATCCCATATTAAATTGTTTGGCATAGTTGGCCATCCTTAAATACCTAAGAATGGTGTATTTTATAACATGATGCAAGTCCTTATCCACTTGCTTTTAAACACACTTTAATACTAAAAATACTAAAAGAGCTCTAATATCTGATGAAATGTTTTAGTAAATAATTTTTTTGAAAACGTTTTTAATGCTGGTATTGCCAAAATGATGAGACTCTGTGTTAGTCATGAATCTTTGGGTTGTACGTGGCCAAAATGATCCAGGGTTTTTTTTGTTTGTTTTTAGAGACAAAGTCTCACTTTATTTCCCTTGGTATAGTGCTGTAGGATCACAGCTCACAGCAACCTCCAACTCCTGGTCTTAGGTGATTATCTTGCCTCAACTTCCCGATATTTAATGCTGGGGTTTAATCACATTGCCATGGCCATAACTATCCCTTTCCTCATATATTTTATTTTCTTTATCTTTCCTTCCTTTCAAACAAAATATCCCATGAGGTGTGAAAATAATTGCCAATTATGTCATGTTACCCAGGCACTTAACAAAAGAGGACTCTATGGATAACTCAAAGGTTTATTTCTCCTGCACCACCGAATGTCTAGTCACTCTAGACAATGTGATGAGTTGCTCTTATTTTCCAAACCTGAGTCATGATTTTATGCATAATGCCAAGAGGAGGATTAGCCCTGCTTAAACCATAATGAATGAGTGAGAAAAGGGTCAATACTATACAGAAAAAATACATAATTTTTGTAAAGAAGTGAGAATAGATATTGGGCAGACAAAATTATATCAAATATTCACTGAACATATTAATAAGCATTATCTATTAGTTTTAGCATATTTCCTTTTATGTAGTAAAAAATTAAATATATTAATTTATACTATACATCATGTTAAATATAAAGAGTTTCATGTACAAAATGGGAAATTTTCACTGATGTTCTATCATCTATTCAGAATGTAACTTGCTGAATTTTATATAAGGTAATTCACAACCTGGCCTTGGCGACATTTTTGTGGTTGTCTGGAATCACTCTCACAAATCAATACTTCTTAAATACATTTCACCTTATGAGATCAAATCTTATTCCTCTCTAAGGTTTCAGATATTCCTCCTTGGCCTAAAAATATCTGGAAGATATGGGCATCATCTTCATAAAAAGAGGCTAGTATAAATGATTTATATGAAAGAATTCTTACATTTATATTTATCTTTGAATTACTCAAAGTCATGATTGCCTAAGCCTATATCACGTGATATAAAATAAATTACGTTGTCATCTGGTTTAAGTAAATAATCTACAAAAGTTGCATCTATTATGTAGAAGTATAGTACAAAGAAGAAGGCAGAAAGAAAAAAAATTAATCAGGAAAGTGTATCAGGCAACAGGAATATGAGATGTGAAGGTGGGGAGGACGAGAGAAGTTAGTGGTTCCTATGATGGGTATTCTAGAATGTCTAGTGTTTGGAAACTTGAAGATCTGAGATGAGGGAACAAAAAGGCCAGGACCTGAGAGGCGCTATACAAAATCCATTCTTCATTCTGTAGATATGTAATGCCAAAATTTGTTCTGTAATTCTATATTTGTGCTTAAATATACTTATGTATAAGGAAATGTAAATACTATAACTCTTAACCAAAGAGAAAGAATTAATATTGTGAATACAAATATGGTAACTTCTAGTACTTTCTAGTTATAGATATCATTTCCAAAACATAGATTTTCTTTAATGCTTTAAAAATCAGTTTCTACATGTAAACATTGAGGGAATATTTCCATCATATAGCTACAAACATATTACATTTTTATCATTATAGTCTTCTTTGATCCAAGCAATTAATTCAAATTTAATTCAAACACACTTGACTTTTGTGAATTATATGCCACAAGAATTCCACATACACCCTTTGAAAAGTTAAGTATGTGTTGATTGCATCCTGGAAACCTGGTCAAATGTTTATGATGCAGAGGTTAACATGTGGAAAAAAAGATGCGCTGCCCCCAAATTTAACATGATTTCCCTACATTTCAATGATTAAATCTGCTGTTATCATTTAAAAGCAAATTGAGATTATGGGTTATAATAAACTGAAATAATTATGCTCATACATTTTTTGGTATAAAAATGAGACTCAGAATTGTCTGTAGAAGAAATTGAAGAAATATATTAAGATTTAAAATTATCTTTCGTAAGAAAGTGTGAGTAAGGGATGGGGGAGATATGATAAGGGGAGGGTACATGAGAGGACCATACCTATGGAGCAAATCGCAAGGGTGCAAGTCAAATCTATCAAATATAGAACATAGTGTCTTAACACAATGATTAAGTAAGTGAGGTGAACGCTATATTAATTAGTTTGATGTAAGCATTCTGAATTGTATAAAAAATCAACACATTGTACCCCACAAATGCATAAATGTATTCATGATCTATGTTTATAAGTCTTAATAAAAAGAAAAAAAAGATTTAAAATTAAACAAAGGTAAGAATCACTGGAAAACTCATCTATCTACTATAGTAATTTTAGAAAGTAGTTTTAATTAGAATATAATTGATATTTAACTAAATGTTATTTTGCTTTCTCATCTTTCAGGAACCAAATTTAAAATTCAAAGATGAGGCTCAGTGCATGTGGCTCAACGGACAAAGGCGCCAGCCACGTACACTTGAGCTGGCAGTTTCGAATCCAGCCCAGGCCCGCCAAACAACAATGACAGCTGCAACCAAAAAATGGCCGGGTGTTGTGGTGGGCGCCTGTAGTCCCAGCTGCTTGGGAGGCAGAGGCAAGAGACTCGCTTGAGCCCAGGAATTGGAGGTTGCTGTGAGCTGTGATGCCAGTGCACTTTGTCCAGGGTGACAGCTTGAG
>CAUYON010040761.1:0-63932 GCA_963573935.1 Arctocebus calabarensis
AGTTTAAGAAATGTCCCTCTGTACCAATTTTCTTAAGTGTTCTGATCACGAAGGGATGCTGGATATTATCAGAAGCTTTTTCTGCATCAACTGAGAGAATCATATGGTCTTTGTTTTTTAATTTGTTTATGTGCTGGATTATATTTATAGATTTACGTATATTGTACCAGCCTTGAGACCCTGGGATAATACCCACTTGGTCATGTTGTATAATTTGTTTGATGTGTTTCTGGATTCTGTTTGTAAGGATCTTGTTGAATATTTTCACATCCATACTCTTGAGTGATTTTGGTGTATAATTTTCTTTTCTTGTTGGGTCTTTTCCTGGTTTGGGGATCAAGGTGATGTTTGCTTCATAGAATGTGTTGGGTAGTATTCCTTCTTTGTCTATATTTTGGAAAAGGTTGAGTAATATAGGTACTAGTTCCTCTTTAAAAGTTTGGTAGAATTCTGATCTGAAGCCATCTGTTCCCAGGGTTTTTTTTAAGGGAGAATTTGCATAGTTGATCCTATTTCAGATATAGGGCTGCTGAACTTCATTCTGACTAAGTCTTGTAAAATGATGTGCTTCCAAGTATTGGTCAGTTTCCTTCAGATTTTCATATTTCTGAGAATAAAGTTTCTTGTAATATTCATTAAGGATTTTTTTAATTTCTGAGGAGTCTGTTGTTATTTCGTCTTTACCATTTCTAATTGATGAAATTAGAGATTTTACTCTTTTTTTTCCTGGTTAGGTTAGCCAAAAGTTTATCTGTATTATTGACCTTTTTCAAAGAACCAACTTTTTCATTTATTGATTTGTTGTATAATTCTTTTGTTTTCAATTTCATTTAATTCTGCTCTAATTTAGGGTCTTTCTTTTCTTTGCTTGTGGCTCAGTGAGTAGGGCGCCAGCCCCATATATCAAGGTTGGCAGGTTCAAACCCAGCCCCAGCCGAACTGCAACAAAAAAAATAGCCAGGCAGGTGTTGTGGCAGATGCCTGTAGTCACAGCTACTCAGAGGCTGAGGCAAGAGAATCGCCTAAGCCCAGGAGCTGGAGGTTTCTGTGAGATATGTGATGCCATGGTACTCTACTGAGGGTGATAAAGTGAGACTCTGTCTCAAAAAAAAAAAAAAAATTCTGCTCTACTTTTTGTTATTTCTTTTCTTCTGCTGGGTTTTGGGATAGGAATGTTCCTTTTCCAGTTGCCTGACATGTCCCATTACATTGTTAACTTCCTCTCTTTCCTCTCTTTCCGTTCTCTTCAGGAAGGCTTGCAGTGCTATAAATTTCCCTCTTATGACTGCCTTTGCAGTATCCCAGAGGGTCTGATAATTCATGTCTTCATTGTCATTTTGTTCCAAAAATTTGGTAATTTCCTTAATATCATCTTTGACCCAGCTATCATTTAGCATAAGGTTATTTAGCTTTCATGTTTTTCTATGTATGCAGATTTCTGTTGTTACTGAGTTCAACAGTTTTATTCCATGATGGTCTGAGAAGATGCAAGGAATAATTTCTATTCTTTTAAATTTGCTGAGTTTAGACTTGTGACCTAAGATGTGGTCTATTCTGGCATATATTCCGTGGACTGATAAGAATGTATATTCAGTTTTGTTAGGATGAAATGTTCTGTAGATGTCTGTTAAATCCAAATGTGGAATAGTTAACTTTAAATCTAAAATTTATTTGCTTAGCTTCCTATTGGAGGATCTATCCAACACTGCTAAAGGAGTGTTAAAATCTCCAACTACCATAGAGCTGGAGGAAATCAAGTTACTCATGTTTGTTAGCATTTCTCTTATAAATTGAGGCACATTCTGGTTGGGTGCATAAATATTAATAATTGAAATATCATCATATTGAGTATTACCCTGAACAAACATGAAATGTCCATCTTTACCCTTCCTTACTTTTGTTGGTTTAAAGCCTATTGTATCTGTGAATAAAATTGCAACACCTGCTTTTTTCTGCTTTCCATTTGCCTGGAATTTAGATGACCATCCCTTCACCCTGAATATATATTTATCTTTTAGTGTAAGATGAGATTCTTGTATGCAGAAGAAATCTGGCCTGATTTTTTGTATCCAGTCAGCCAACCTGTGCCTCTTTAGTGGACAATTTAAGCTATTCACATTAGTTGAGAATATTGATAAGCTTGGTAGAATTTTGGGTATCGAGTTTTTCAAAAGTTCAGTGGACATTTTTAATGCTTTCACCACTGTGGAAGTTGGAATTTGATCAAAAGTTTCTGAGTGAGTTTACTTTTGTTGTGGAGGATTGTGCTGGCCATTGTGGAGGATAGGTCTGAGAATATCCTGGAAAGCCGGTTTAGTTATAGCAAATTTCTTCAACCTGTGAATGTCGTTAAAGTATTTAATTTATCCATTATAAATGAAACTCAGTTTAGCTGGGTACAGGATTGTGGGTTGAAAGTTATTTTGTTTTAGGAGATTAAAAGTCGATGACCACCCTCTTCTAGCTTGAATGTTTCAGCAGAGATATCTGCAGTCATTCTAATATTCTTCCACTTGTAGGTTATGGTTTTCTTCCGTCTGACTGCTTTCTGAATTTTCTCCTTCATATTTACATTAGTGAAGTTAATTATGATGTGCCTGAGGGATGTCTTATTTGGGTTGAAGTCTTGCTGGGGTTCTGAAACTGCTATCTGAATTTCAGAATCTCTTGGCATGTCTGGAACATTCTCCTTCATAATTTCATGAAGAAGCACCTCTCTGCCTTGTTAAGCCACTTTGTCACTTTCAGGGATCTCTATAAGGTGAATATTGGTTTTCTTCAAATTATCCCAGAGCTCTCTGAGAGAATGATCCACTTTTACTCTCCATTTCTCTTCCTCTTTGAGAATTTGGGAGCTTTCACAGGCTTTGTCTTCAATGTCAGAAATCCTATATTCTGCTTGTTCCATTCTGTTGCTGAGGGATTCTCCTGTATTTCTCAGATATTTGAGGACTGCAAATTCTTGTCTCAATGTGTCAAAATTTTTGGTGATTTTGTCTTTGAATTCGTTGAGTTCTTGAGACAACTTTTGAATTGCTTCTTGGATTTCTAATTGCAACTTTACCTCTATTCTATTGATCTTATTTGGAATCCAAACTCTGAATTCAGTTTCTGACATCTCAGCCATCTGTTTATGAATGGGATCTTCAGTTGCATCCACCTAATTATTCCGTGGGGGGATTGATCTACTCTTGTTATTCATGTTACCAGAGTTTTTCCACTGATTCTGCTCCATGATTATTTTACACCATTTGGCTAGATAAGCAGATAAGGATAAGTTGTGTTGGGGGCTCCAGGACTAGTGATTGGCCAGTCCTTTTCCAAAAAGCTTGGGCTGAAGTCTACACCTTTTCCCTTAGAGCTTTGCCAAGGATCCATACAGTGCTACAGCCTGAGAAACTGGGGGTCTTCTTGGTGTGGTGGGGCTAAGTGTCTCTGTCTTATTTTCAGTTGGTCTCTGTCTTACCCTAGTGAATCA
Organism: Arctocebus calabarensis; assembly: GCA_963573935.1. Taxonomy (NCBI): domain Eukaryota; kingdom Metazoa; phylum Chordata; class Mammalia; order Primates; family Lorisidae; genus Arctocebus; species Arctocebus calabarensis. Next base: position 3,479 of record CAUYON010040761.1, read on the forward strand.
GTTACTCTGGGTTGAATTCTTACCTGTGAAGAAATACCAGTTATTATGTCACCCTCCCCCCTACAGGCAACAATTGTAAAAGGAAAATCAAACCTTCCCACAACTACACACCCAGGGTACCAGTTGGATAGTCCTCTTGTGATTTGCCCAGTTCAAGAGGTCCACATCAATTGTCCAAGTCAGCACTGGTCTCAGGTGGGTGAGTTCAAAAGGTCTCTGGCATCTGGATAGCAGGAGTCTACTGGAAGCTCAAGTAAGACTCATTCTGGAGCTCTGTGAAGTCAGAAGGACCCATCCAGCAAATAAATTAGTCTGGGAAGGTTGATGCCTCTTTCCCCACCTTGTACCTCTGTTACACCCAGGCACTGGTAACCCAGCAGGGCTGTGATCCAGTTCTCCCCAATGAGCAGATGCTCTAGGGGTTTGTGCCTGCCTGAGTCACAGGAAGATCTATGTCTCCTCAGCCAGGCCATCACTCTCTGCCACCATCCAGCAGGAGGGTGAGGCCTCCCAATCTCAGGTGCTTAATGGGGACCAGGGTGTTTTACTCAGTTCCAGCTCTGCCCTAATTGATGTTGCTGACAGAACAGAACAACTTTGCAGAATTTGTTTCTGTCCCAGCTACATTCCCCTTGGGATCAGATGCTGTTTGAGCAATTAGCCCTGTTTGTGCTGCTGCCTGGTCTCGGCTGCCATTTGTGTTGGGGTCAACGGTCAGAACTCTGCACTTAGTTGTCAGTTCCAGCCTCTGGCTGCCTTTCTTTTTCTCAGCTATTATCTCCTGAGGGCCGCGTGTCGCTGAAGCTCAGTAAAGCAGTCGTCTGGGTCAGCCCCGCCCTGGGAGTCTGCTGCCTCTGTGTGTGCATATTCTTGTCCCTGCTCCTCCTGGGCCAATACCACCTCAGGCTCCTCTGGAACCTGCGTTTCTGTCCCAGATCTGTTCCACCAGTGGCTGCCACCAGAGCAGATGCCTGTCTTCCTCTGGTTGCCCAGAGAGACTGGGAATATCCTTTCAAAATATCCCCAGGGGTGTGAGCCCTATTGTTTCCACTGCTGTGGCTGCTGCTTTGTGCCTCGGGGCACTGCCATTCCTGTACATTTCCCTCTCAGTTGACCATCCTCTCCTTTTTCCCTGCCAGAGAATCAGCACAGATCAGAAACAGTCCATGTCCCATCCACACCCCTCTAGAAAATGCCCAAGAATCTGGACTCCGTGGGGGACAGGCATCCAGACCTTGAGGTGAGAGTGGAGGGGAGTACCTGAAGTTCAAAATTGCAGGTAGAAAATATACACAGTTTTATACAGTTTTATGCCTGGCAGGAGAGTGCCATGGCACTCTAGTATGGGAAGGAGGTCTGATTTTTAGAGGGTCTTTCCTGTGGGATAAAATAGGAGGATATTTGAACTCTGCTCACTTGTTTGTATGGAGTGTACTGCAAGTTGTCCTCATGGGCAAGGGGACTCCCATCCACTTGGCAATGGATTTTGTACCTTTTGTTTGTATCCTTGGGGTTTCCACTCGCCTCAGCAGGGTTGATGTGCATTCTTCAACCTTCTCTCTTGGCTCAGATATGAACCATCGTATTTCTTGCTAAACTTCTGTCCTTTAACTCTCCTTTTAGATGGGAGCCTCTGTGGAAAACCATTTCTAGTCGGCCATCTTGCTTCTGCCCTAAACCCCTATAAATCTGTTTATATTTGTTCTTGTTGCAATTGCCACGTATCTTTTTCATAAAATCTTACCCTAGACCAACATCATCAAGAGTTTTCACCACACTTTCTTCTAGGATTTTTATCCTTTCATGTCTTAGATTTAAATCTTTTTGAGTCCATTTTGATTCAATTTTTATAAATGATGAAAGGTGTGGCTCCAGTTTCAGACTTTTATAAGTGGTTAGCCAGTTCTCCCAACACCATTTATTGAATAGGGATTCTTTTCCTCACTGTATGCTTTTATGGGGAGTTATCTGATCTTACATAAATGTTGATAAGATGTTGATTTCATCTCTAGGTGTTCCATTCTGTTTCATATGTCCATGTCTCCGTTTTTGTGCCAATATCATGCTATTTTGATCACTATGGAACTGAAATATAGCCCATAATCCATTAGAGTGAAATTTACAGCTTTGTTTTTATTATGTTTCAGTCTTCTTCATGGAGTGGCCTATTTTCTTTCAAATTGGAAAAAATAGATTTCTTTTTTTTTTTTTTTTTTTTGAGACAGAGTATCACTTTGTCATCCTTGGTAGAGTTCTGTGACATCATAGCTCACAGCAACCTCAAACTCTTGGGCTCAAGCAATTATCTTGCCTCAGCCTCCTGAGTAGCTAGGACTACAGGCATGTGCTACAATTCCCAGCTATTTTTAGAGATTGGGTCTCACTCTGGCTCAGGCTGGTCTCAAACTTGTAAGCTCAGGCAATCTACCCACCTTGTCCTCCCAAGTGTTGGATTACAGGTGTGAGCCACTGCACCCAGCCAAAAAAAATGAATACAAGCAAAAATATCTCATTTATGTTCTATATCATCCAACCTACTTTACAACATGAGCTTTATCTGTTTTGTTTATAACTGATCAAATTCTTATGCTGTTTGAAGCTCCTAACACCATTCTTGGGTAGATAGTTGATGTACTTCTTCCACTTCTGCTTATTAGACCATGAAATGGTTTTAGAGAGTATTTCACTACCAATCTCAAAGTAATCTTTTCCAGTGTACCATTGTTACAGGTCTGGTGGTTAACCTCAATGACTTCTAACTTGTTTCAATTTTGCTATTATGGGATTAAAATATAAGGATATATAGATTGATTTCAAAATATTACATAATATTTCCCTCAGAAAAAACTGATAAAGAGGATAAATCATGTATTCTGAATATCAAGGCAAAAAAAGATACAAATAGAAGCTTCCAATCATAATTGTCATGACTTAAACTTTTCTTTTTGCCGAAGTTGTAACTCCCAAACAGCATATCTATTCAAATTTCACTTAATTTCTAAACTAAAATATTCCATCTATTTTATTATCAATAGTAAGAATAGTGAGTTTTTGGAAGGAAGAAATAATATTTTATTATTTAATTTTTTTTACAACAGGAGATCTCTCTGTACCAGAAGGCATTATGATATATTAAAAGACATACCTCAGTACTATAGCAGTTCTAGTGAAGGATGAATTAACATAGTCTTAAGTGCTCATCTTTGTAAACTTTACATTGAATTCAAGCAGACTGACATTGCTTCCTAGTTTCTTACACTGAGCTCTAATGTGCTTGGTGTCACTTTTAAAGTGAGGCTATTACTCTCACTCTGAGTTGAAAAATGCCAATTGTAATTAAGAACTTTATTTATAATACATTTGCCAATTTATTTACAAAGTGCTGTTCTTCATTGTGTAAATGTTACAATAAAAGCACAAATATATTTTCTAGTCTTATCTTAAATATATATTAACATTAAGGAATTTCTAGTAAAAATATACCCTATCATATTAATTTTTGTTACCATACAATAGGATTTATTTCAAGTATCAGACACTATTACTATTCACAGAACATTTCACAAATTATCTCATATTTCACAATAATTGTGGGAAGTGTTACTGTAATTTCCATTTGACAGTTGAGGAAATTGAGTCATAAGAAGTTAGATAATTTGCCTGATGCCCTGGTCTAATATTTTTGTGCCCCCCCAAATTCATTTTCTTTAAACCTAATTACCAATGCAAACTATTAAGTGGGAACTATGGCAGGTGATTAGATCATAAGGGAGAAGCTGTCAGGAATTTGAGTAGTGACTTTAGAAAACAGATCCCAGAGATCTGCTCTGCTCTCTTTACCATGTGGGAACAGAGAGAAGATGTCATCTATGAACCAGGAAATGAGCCCTCCCCTAGACGCCAAATCGGGGCATACTGTACTTGCCCTGTACTTGCAGGCCTCCATCATTGTGAGAAGTAAATTTCTGTTGTGATAAGCCACCCAGGTTATGGAATTGTGTTGTAACACTCTGAATGAACTAGCACAAAAATGGTACCAAGGAGAAGCAGTGCTACTGCAAGAAAAACTTAAAAATGTGAGAGCAACTTTAGAATTGCACAATGAAGGTGGAAGAACTTTGAGGGGAATGCCAGAAAGGTCCAGTGTTGCACTGAATGGACTATACCCTGAGTCTCCCTGTACTTCATTTAAATTATATTTAGATGAGATTTAACTTTAGACTTTTGAGTTAATGCTGGAATGAATTAAGATTTGTGGGGTACTAGGGATGGAGTGAATGTATCTTGCGTGTGAAAAGGGCATGAATTGTAGAAAGTGTAATGGTGGAATTTATATGTTGAAAATATGATCACCTGTGAGATAGTATTAGGTGAGGTTTGGAGGGTAAGTGAGCCGTGGAGAGGTGTTACTTTCACCATGTCAACACAGAGAGAAGGCATTTCTTGTAAGCTGAATGTGGGCCCTCACCAGACAGTCAAACTCCTGATTCCTTATTTGACCTTCCCAGCCTCTAGAAGTATAAAAAATACAGTATGCTCCATTTAGAAAATTGGGGGCTTCTGATAATGCTGAGAAAATACATGTAACCAGTTGTTTATTTGTTGCTCTTCCCACAGTCGATAAATATCTTAAGAACACCACCCTAGACCTACCATCTGACAATATAGTGAAAATGTTAGTGATTTATTTGATTTGATTTTAATGAAGGAGTACTTTAATGAATGCTATGATATATAATTCTCTTTATGCAAAGTAAGAACACATAATTATTTTCACAAATTGATATCAACTACTAATTTGATAGGTCCTTAATCCAAGAGGTGTAAGAATTCTCATTGTACATAGTGCTTCAGAAGAATTAAGTAACATATCTCAAAATGCTGGTACTATTACTAAAGAAATATATAAATTTAAATTATTCCAGACATGTAAATTAAAATTCATATTTCCATGAGTATGAATTAACATATAAACAGTTTTGTTAATTTAAATTATAAAGTGAGATTTGAGGTGACCTTTAGATTACCAGTGTATGTATATGAATTGCCTGTATAGCTGATTAGATAAAAACTCTGGGATACTGTTTAGACTCTGGTTTGGAGGTTCTAGAGGAGAACCCAGCCATCTTTTACCGCAGCAAGTTCTGTTGGTTTCTGATATGCACCAGTTTTTGAGATCTGGTTGTGTTAATTTAAGTTAAATAAGTACAGTAATGTAAAGATATTGTTTTTATTTTTCATTTTCTACATGGTTATTTATAAAATTCACCTTTTTAATTTAAAAGCTCAAGCATATAGAAGATACCCAGTAATGGTTTAAGCAAATGTGCCCGAATTCATTAGAATTTCCATGAGCCGCCCTCATCCATCTCAGTCATGCTCCTGAGACCCCCGAGGCCCTCCCAGGCCCTGGTCCTCTAATTCTGACCATACAATATCTCATCCTTTATTTTATTTATGGCCTCCGATCTTCTGATGACTTATGGCTTTTCATGACATATAATTTTATTAATCACGGCCTCTATTGCCCAAGATATTTGTGAACTGCTTATTCCATGAGTGTATCTTTTAATGTCCACTTCTTTATTCTCAATAAAAATATGATCTAGGCCAACTAGTTATTCTATGAAAAGATGTTTTATTTTTTTCTTCCCAAATCTTTTACTGGTTGATATTCATTCTGTATTGCTTTTGGCTGTGAACAGGAAATAATTTATATGACATGCAATATAGTCATCGATGCATTTAAAAACAAAACAAAACAAAACAAAAACCTTCTTTGTCTAATTCTTCAATGGCAGATAGTGGATGATCTTGTTTCTTTCCAAAAAACACTTGTGGCTATTAAAAGGATTAAAAAAAAAAAAAAGTAAAGGTAAAACAAAAAATAACAACAAAAGTACATCAGGACAAACTAATTAATGCCTGAAAGCCTTTGTATCTCTACAAAGCTGGGACTATTGTTTACAGTAAGGAATTATATACCTAGTCAAATATTTAACAAAAATGTAAAAACCAAATATAAATCACCATTTATTAAATACAAATATATAAAGTGTATATTATATAATTTCAGAGAAGAAATTATATTTGTTGTAAAAAAACACAATAAAGAAAAGTAATTGAGAAATTATGTTTGTTGTAAAAAAACACAATAAAGAAAAGTAATTTTAAAAAAGACACTAGTCAAAAGAGGGAATATAATCATTTACCCAAATTGTCATTGCCTTTAAAATCACAGCTATTAAAACCAAGCAGGCATGTATATTTCCCAAATAAACTATTGATGAAAAATCTCCACTTTAAAAAAGCAGTCATTAAACTTACATTTAAAAATGCATTGTTGAATTGGAATTACAAAATGATAATTATGAAATTTTTATGTTGCAAACTGATATAAAAAGGCAAAAGATTATTGCAGAGTGAGTTTTTAATCTCTCTGTCCTTTTTCTGTCCTAACATTCCAAATGAAATTAATTTTAAAGTTTTAGTATACAGCATTATGACTTTTCATACACACACACTGTTATAAGTTTCTAAACTAAGAAAAAAATAGTTGTTAATTAGTTTTTCTTTTAGTGTTGGGCTTAAACTTTTCAATTTTCAATTACTTCAGACATTTCACTAAGTTAAAAACAATTCATAGATGATTGCGTTTTGGCAGTAGCTATATTTGAACACATCATATATTTGATCAAGGAATAAATTCATAATGAGTTGAAGCTGAAGTTTTGTGATTTCACTATCTAGGATATATTAAAGTCTCTAAAAGTCATTTTGTCAATTATAAGATAATTTCTTCTTTAATAAGAAAAAATGCCATGTCGCTTTCTGACTATGAGTTTTATAACATAATATGTTCTGTGATTAGTTTCTTCATTTGAAACTCTTACATTTTGGGTAATTTCATCACCAATATTATAATTTCTTAAATCGAATATGTGAATCAACTGCTAATTTTAAGTAATGGAAATGAAAAAAAATGTTTCTAAGTCTTATAAAGAACATCTCATTTAAAAACATCCTGTCTCCCACTGTGACTTGTTCTTCCTTCTCTCACATTGAATATTCCACAAGCTAAGGGGCTATTGCCTGCTTTTCCATCGCAGCGATGATTTTCTATCTACTTCCACTGGTGGTCCTAGGGATGCAGATGGTTTTCCTTCCTTTGTTACCCCTTTTACCTCTTACTTAATTCTCCAAATATCATTTGCAAAAGGGAATTTATTTCCTTCACCATCACCTTATCTCCCTGCCCATTGAAATAAACCATTGCACGTAACTTTGCACTAGTTCATTCAAATTTTCAGTAGCCTTGGAAGCATGTTACAAATGCATGGAGGTTTCTCACATTAGCAACTGAAATGTAGTAAATACTTCTAGTGAATTAACAATGAATTGGCGATTGGCAACAACTAATCTTGGGACATGATAATTTTGGGATCTTGATATTCTTCCACTTGACTAAATATGGCTGATAGCAAATATCATGTAAGTCCCCCTTTAAAACCACTACATATGTCTTTTAATCTATGCAAAGCCAGTCCATGAAGGGCTGAACCAATTTTTTTTTTTAATTAGACTAGTATGGAGAGCAACTGTTTTGGCCATAGGAATTACTTTTTTACAGCTTGAGTCAAAGTTATAAGTGTACAGGGCACCCAATCAGATGTGATTTGTATCCTTTCCCTGACAACTATCACATTCTGGGAGTGAACGCAGCTGCCATCCGTATAATACTTTTACTTCACTACTGCAAATCATCAAGAGATAAAGCCAGCTTCTCTAAACATGTTACATCAGAAGTAGGCAGCTTTTATTTTCCCCAATATCTGATTAGAAAAGAATATTGCTAATAACATTACTATGGATTCAATGCTTCATTTTCATTATAGATACATATTTATTAAAACTGTAAGAATCAAAACTATCCTTAATAGTTTTCACTTTGTAATGATACAAAGTTTTCACTGATGCATTGTAAGATACACTATTAATAAATTAAGAAAAAATTTCTTGTATTCACAGAACCTAAAAAGTAATCTGGAACATATTAGTCAAATATCACTACTAAATGGATTTCTAAATTAATGGTATATTTAAATGAAAGCATGTCTAATTATGAAGCCTTGATATAGTCAATATAAGATTCCTCTCTCTCTTAAATTGCTTTATCTCATTTCCCTTCAAGGAAAGATAAACATAATAAAATGCGGAAATCCTTCAACTCTCAATTGGTACCTTCTTCATCTGTTGGCATATCTTTCAGGAACACACATAGGGTGCCAAAAAACGTATTTCTGTTTTAAGAAAGGAAACTGTATTAACATTGTTATGCTCAAGTCATGCTTGACATATGCATTTATAAGAGATACAAGATAAAAAATGGTATTGGCATATATCGAGGTTTATAATTTTTTTTCCTTTCTTAAAATGTGTATATATTTTTTGGCACCCTCTGCATCTATAGATCCACACACATATCAGTTATATATATTTCAGAATATATAAATTAATAGTATTAGAACTTTAAGAAAACTCGAATCATAAGTCTACAATTTTACCTTTTGAATTTGACATGTGTCCTTTAGATTAAACCCTTTGGGATGTTTTGTTTTTAATCCATTATATTGACTATTAACAATAAATTATGTAAGTTCCTATGTCAATTCCAACTAGTAAACAGATTGGAAGCCATCACTGCCATCTTTATAAGAAAAAAATAGACAATTCGAAAATGAAAAATTTCTCCTGAACCTGTTTGAATACTGAGTTTGCAAGGAAATAGAAAAATCCTGAAATTTAGCTATTCATGTGAATTCAGAAAGTCATAAAAGATGCATACTGGATGACATTATAGAAAAGACAAAACTAAAGGACCTGGCACAAAAGTATTTGCCGATGGTTTGGGGAAAATGAAAGGGTTGAAGAATCACAGGTCAGCGAGTTTGGGAGGGTTATGAAATTGCTTTATATGATACTGCAGTGGCGATTACAAGACATTTATAATGGATTTATTGAAACACAAAGAATTTTAAAGCAGAGAGAACTAATTTTAAACAATAAGAAGTTTGAAGAAGTAATCAGGACATCAGGGGTATTCAGGATCTAATGCAAGAAGTGTACCAGGATTCTGCTTGTGTTTCAAATGTATGAAGCAGACTCTGAAGGGAGCAGGGAATAAGGTGCTGACATGAGTAATTCTAGAAGTGAACAATGTCTTTAAGACTTAAGGAAAAAAAAAAGGAGTACACTTAAGCACAAAGCTCTATTCAATAGAGGCTGACAATTCTGAAAGCATTACTGTAGTCTAAAAAATACAAATCTGATGGCAGATGGGAACAAGCATTCTTGGTTTTGGAGCGAGAAGATAAGGTGAGTTGCGGAAAGAGGCTGGAATGAGTCATGTCAGAGAGTTGGTAGCCTCCGTACGAATATAGATTTGGTAGGTTTAGCTCAAGATGGATGGAGATGGTTACATATTTACAGAAAGGAGAATGTATACAAGCTAGTATAATTTACAGAAAGGAGAACATATTTATAGTTATCATTAGTTATACTTATGTTTACAGAAAAGAGAATATATGCAAGCTAGTATAATCTCTAGTATATATACTATATGTGTAAAATATAATTACATATATTAGAGATTATATACACACACACACACACACACATACACACACTAGCATGTACACAATCTCCTTGCTTGGTCAGAAGAAAAGACCTATAAGCCATAATACTCACTAACCATTAGCCAAAGAGGGTGCTTAGTGCCTATATGTGGTTTCTAATATTTTTTTCTAGTAATAGGCATATTAGATTCTTGGGAAAATAGTTGAATTTAGAACCAGGGCAAAATATAGACAAATAAGCCTTGAGCACCTTGCAGTTCCAGAAAGTGAGAGAAGACACACACATAAAGTTCCCCATGAGGTTGGGTGGGGTGTGCCAAAGGGGGCCAGCAGAGAACAGGAGGAGCTCCCAGCGTTGAGGTCACAAAAAGTAACAAAAAGAAATCATAATAAATATGGTGTCTCAAAAGTCTCCATACAGAGGGAAAATGGGAAATGGTAGCTTAATAGACATTTGTTTTCAAAATTTTACCAAGAGGTGGCCAACATGTAGAGAATATTTTGTAACTATTTTATACCATTTTGTAATTAATATTTGTAAACAATGGTACATTTAGCTAGAATTTCCCATTTCCCCTATGTGTGGCAACTTTAGGGAAAACTAAAGCCACTTTTGGGAAACTCTGTTCTGATTCTTGTTATTTTCCCCCAAAAGTTGTTACTGTTTTGCTTAATTACTTCATTGAAATAAGTCTGTAGAAACTGTTTCTAGCACCATATACATTGTTTGATGTTTGATCTTTATTTTTGTTTATTCATCAATGTTTTTTAAAAAGTCAGTTTGCGAGAGGTTACTTGGCCTGATACATCTTCGTGTTCCAATCAATAATTGATTAGACTTTGTGTTGAAATACCTTGTGCCGGTAAAACTTCAATTCTATGCCTGAATATTCAACATGCATTTAGTATTCAGAAAGTTTTCAGATATCTCCTAACTTTTGTTTTTCCACGACAATCTCTTGCATTTTTTTTCTGCTCATTTGTGTAGCTGCCAATGACGGGGAGATGAATGGGTGGCTTGGAATCCCTGTCCCTACCACCCATGTGCACGAGAAGTCACTTGAGGGTGTGTGGAAAGCCAGCAAACTCTTTGATGTCAATCTTAGTTCCCGAATTACCCTGTGAAATTTCTGTTTACTCTGCTATTTCATTGATTTCTTCAACCAGGATCATAACTTCAAGTTAGCAGAGTTGATGGCCTGTTATTTTCATTTGTTACTGATTTCACTATTTGTCTGAAAGTGCTGCTTATGGGACAATTTACCTTCTTTTCCAAACCAAGTGAGCTACACTGTCTTTGTGTCCTTATCTGAAATCCAGTAATTTTCATAAATGATTCCATTTATTGTCTATGACTGGTCCAATTTGAAAGTTCTGAAATGGTGATTTGTGACAATTTTTATCAAGTTGCATAGTTAATTTTTAAAGAGAGAATATCTGTTAACCTTAGCCACGCTGGAAGCTACCTGTACCATGACCAAACTTCTATGTACTATTATCTAAAAATATGAAACAGTTAATTTCTAAATACTAATGTAAACAAATCAGCTAGCTGATTCATTCCCAATTTATTTTTGGTTATATAGAAAAAACTTCAATAGTGTCTACTAAATTACATGCCACACATTAATATCATTAGATTTTTTCCAATAAATATATGCTGTGCTAACACATTTCCCTTTAAAGACACCTATTTCACAAATACTTAGTGAGTTTCTAGTATTGTCTGAGTCCTCCCTCAGTCTAGCTCTGCCGTCCTGACTGAGATGAGGACCCCCCCATGCCCTCCCAAAGTTTACCAGAAGCAAACACTGAACTCGTGCACGTATGATGCATGCTGTTTAAGAAAAGAAAACAAATGTAGCACATGAGAACGTTTAAATAGGGGGATAGACATTTTGTAAGATACTCATTTTTTAGAGTTTTTTTGTGCATAAACTCTGGACTCTCAATACATGTATTTGGATAGGTCTGGTTTGTTTTGTGTTTCTTTTGATATGTACGGTTCTGGTAAAAAGATTCTAATACCATTCCTTTCTTTCACAATAAGTAATTTAAAGACTTTGGTAAATATTCTTATTAATTTTACTATTTCCCTCAACAAATAAAACAGTTCCAAACATAGCCACATGTGCAAAAGCATGTGGGGTGTGGGGTTGCTGTCAATCATGACAAGAGAGGGCTCTGATTTCACATCGTTTTTGCTTCACTACAAATACCATTCAGTGATAAATTTTGCTATGAAAACACAGAGATTTCAAAGTGCTTGCAACCAAGATAACTGAATATGCTTTATACCTAATATAATTAAATTTAGATAGTGGTCATTTCATTTTCTAGGATTCTATATGTGATTGCTGTCCCCCAACTTCTCACACTTTCACACAGTTTGGATGAAATTATCATGTGCAAGTTATTTAGCTTTATCTTTTCTAACAATAGCTTATACCTACGTATCTCTGTGGCCTTCTCTTTTTATTACTTTATTTCCCAAATACTATCATTTCTTCTTTTTTTTTTTTTTTTTGAGACAGAGACTCAAGCTGTCACCCTGGATAGAGTGCTGTGGCCTCACAGCTCACAGCAACCTCCAATTCCTGGGCTCCAGAGAGTCTCTTACCTCAGCCTCCCAAGTAACTGGGACTACAGGCGCCCACCACAACGCCCGGCCATTTTTTGGTTGCAGCCATCATTGTAGTTTGGCGGGCGTGGGCTGGATTCGAACCTGCCAGCTCAGGTATACATGGCTGGCGCCTTAGCCCGTTGAGCCACAGGTGCGGAACCAATACTATCATTTCTTAATGTTCAGTTTAAACCTGGTTTCTCTGTCAAAGAATTACATTATGTGATCTAAAATTTACCTAAAAATATTCCAGCAAAGAAATTGTTAAATGTATGTTTTGGGGGATGACTATTTTTCTAATCAGGATTGGCTTCTCATATGGGAAAAAATCCACATAAATTATGTTTCAAAATAAACCCATTTTGGAAGTGTAAGTGTCCTTACAGCTACACTTAGTATCTCAATGTTTAAGTACATCGTATATTTTTCAGCCAATAGAGAGTTTTGGAATATTTCTGGTCTTTTCAGTTGTTTATAATTAAAAATAATCTTTTAAGCATGTCCTTTCACATGTTTGGGACTGTATCCTAGATGAGAATCAGTGCATCAGGTTTGGTTCATACCTAGTTCTGTAAGATGCTTCTGAGTTTTTCTCTCTCCTAGCTGTCCTCATCCTCGTCCTCCTCTGCGTCCTTCTCCCCATGTTTCTGTGCCTGAAGACACTTGAATCTGCAGCCTCAAAAATAACACTTGTTGTAATCTTGGAGTTTTGTCAGTTTTCTGAAATCTCATTTCACTTTTAAATTGCATTTCCTTTGACATGTGTGAGATTGAGTATTTTATATCAGTTTAAAAGACAAATAATATGTCCATTTGTGAACTGTGCAAACCTGTGGGCTCTATCCGGTTGTCACTCTTTTTGGCTTGATAGCACTTTGCACATTAAGAGCTACTAGTCTTTTGCCTTTGATATATCACAAAGACACACATGTGCTCACATACTTTTTTTTTTTTTTTTTTGGAAATGGGGTTTTGCTCTGTTGCTCAGGCTGGACCACAGCAGTATGATCATTGCTTACCACACCCTCAAACCCTGGGCTCAAATGATCCTCCTGCCTCAAGCTCCCGAGTAGCTAGAATTATAGGTTCCTGCCACCATGCTTGGCTAATTTTTAAATTTTGTTTATTGTTATTATATGTTGAGAAAACAGGTCTTGCTATGCTGCCAAGGCCAGTCTTAAACTCCTGGCCTCAAGCAATTCTCCCTGCCTAGCCTCCCAATGAGCCGACATTACAGGCATAAACCACGATGCCTGCCTCCAACAAATATTTTGCACTTAAATTTACCAAGCTTACTATTGCTTCCAATCATGAGTCCTCACTCTGAAACTAGTCTCTTTTCCTAAAATATGAGAAATCTAGAACAAATTTACAATACATTATATGGTTTTGTTTTTTATTTTCTAATATTTTCATTTCTTATAATGAATAGTAGCATATATGATCTAATAATTAGCCTAGAGATTTAGAAACGGAGCAGAAATAAATGTGTACAGATTAGTTTCCCTTCCATCCTGTTTCTCTTTGTCTTTTTTCTCCTTCTGCCTTTCTTAAATCATTTTCTCTTATGTTTCTTGTTTATTCTCTTTTTGTTTCCAAAATCATTTTGTTCTTGGCAAACATGAATAGTAGAAAAGAAAATAGCTCAAATAAAACTAATACAAAAGAAGAAATCAAAATATGCTCCATAAATTATTTAGGAAATATTATACAGAAATATCATATGTGATCACTTAGCAGGTCAGGTAATCAAGATCCAATAACAGTTGGAAACAGACTTTGTATCCAGATAACTGAGATGACATGCAAGTGAGTTCCACACACACCCACTATCTCTCTAGTGGAAATATCTAATCAACCTAATCCAAAAATATGTGATTGAGCTCCAATGCTATCAATATAAAAATAATATTTAAAGTATGTTGTATTTCACAATTTGTTTTATAAGAGTAGTCCTACGCAATTTGAAAATCTTCCCATTATATTAACTTTTTTTTTGTAAAGATACTTATTTTACCAGGGTTTGGTCACCATATATTTTACTATACACACTGTTCCTCATAGTAAAACATCAGATGAAGTTACCTTTCATTTTAGGAGGATATTTTAATTTACATTTCCAATTAACATACAACAAAGTTGATTCAGGAAAGGATTAGTCCAAATTAGCCCAAGTGACATTTATTATTTTTAGTTTTCCCCTATTTTTTCTTTTTCTTTGCTGCTTAATAAACACATTTGTTTGTGGCTAAAGTGAAGGAGTTTGCTTACTGAAAATCTTCATTTTAGGAACAAAAGCAACAAAGAAAGAGATAACAATTTAAAAATAATTTTAAGAGGTTCTTTCTTGCTGGAAAGATATAAGACCTCATTTGCTTTTTCAGTAGATCAATCACTTAAAGTTTTAATTAAAGTGCTTAAAGAGTTATTAACATTGCGTTTGTTACGACAAAATCAGATTCACAGGATAACATGTTAATCAGAAAATTCTGTTCATAGTTCATAACATCTTATCATTACTAAATTATCAAGCTGGTAGAAAGATGAATTATAATATTACTGCTTCTGATAAAGCAAAAAATATGATTTTACTCAAATTAATTAGCTTGCATGTCTTTTAAATGCATGTAATGATTAAACACTTTAAAAACACCTAAAGATTTAAACATTTCTATAAATCACTTTTTAGAAATCAATAAAATTCTTCTTTATGTTTTCTCAATATTTAGATAAATTTGTTTCTCTGGTAAATTATAATAGGTGGTATTTATAGGAGGATATTTTAAATATCTCAAAATCTAAGACATATTAATACAAGATGCATTTTTTTAAAATGTATGAATTCCCATAATGTAAGATAAATTATAAGCAGGTGTTGATATTTGTGATGGCTGTATAATTTTATATAAGGCATATACATTTATAAAATTATACACATTACATTTATTGCATGCAATCATGTAAATATAAATTTGCATGTTTATATATTTTAAGACAATTAGTATATCAGCAAAGATATTTTTCCTATGCTTTTGTTTTTAATTGCTGTTTTTGCTATAAATACAGTTCAAACATTAGATATTATACATATTTATGTAGAGTACATATATGTGTATACCTACATATGTTTGTATGTAAATAATTTATATTTTGGCTTGTGGGTTTGGGAACATTCCCAGAAAATCCTTCTCACTACTAGAATATATCAAAATCCTTACATATTTTGTACAAGTCTTTCTGGAATTTTATTTTTAATAATATATAAAACTTTCTTTCCTCCTGAATTTATATGTCTAGGAAGTAAGGTATATGTCAACTTTATTTTATTTGTATTAACAAATGGCTGTCTGGTTTTTTCCAAGTAAAAATGGAAAATCAATAATTTTCTTGTTAATAGAAAATGGCTACTATACAATATAATAAGGTAAATTACCTTACATATTAGAGTACCTTTATTCTGTTTTATTGACTGGCTTCTCTCTTCTTGGGGCTATGGTCATATGGCTTTAATTTCCATGAACCCAAGTAAATATTAGTCCCAGCCACCATTCACTATTTCACTTTCTCAGATATTCATGTACAGTTTTGTTCATTTTTAATTTCAGAATGTTAGAGGGGTACAAATGTTTGGTTACATGCATTGCTTTTGTACTGCTTAAGTAAATTTGTAAGTGTGCCCATCACCCAGTTAGTGTACCTTGGGCCCAGCAGGCGTGTCATCCCCTCACCCCCACAACCTACTTGATTTAAGGTTAGGTTTACTCAAACCTGTACCCCTGAGTGCTGATAATTTAGCTCCAGTTTAATGGTGAGTACATGCGGTATTTATTTTACTAGCTTTTTTTTTTCTTTTTAGACAGTTTCTCTCTGTTGCCCTGGGTGGAGAGTGCTGTGGCATCATAGCTCACAACAGTGTCAAACTCCTGGGATCAAATGATCCTCTTGCCTCAGCCTGCCAAGTAGCTGGGAATGCAGGTACCTGCCACACTGCCTGGCTAGTTTTTCTTGGGGCGGGGGGAATGGTTTCTATTTTTAGTAGAGATGGAGCCTCGCTCTTGTTCAGGCTGGTCTTGAACTTCTGAGAGCAAGCAATTTACCTGTCTCAGCGTCCCAGAGTGCTAGGATTATAGGTGTGAGCCACCACGTCCCGTGGCTTTACTATTCTTGAAATACTTCACTTAGATTTATGGTCTCCAGTTCCATCCAGATTGTTGCAAAAGGTATTAGTTCATTAACTGCAAAAGGCTGAGAAGTATTCGAGGTATTTCACATTATATTAATTCACTAACTGAGGCTCATTGGGGTTGATTCCATATCTTTGCCATTGTGAATTATGCTGCTATAAACTTTTGAGCACAGATGTCTTTTTGATAAAATGACGTTTTCCCCCCTTGGATAAATACCCAATAATGGGATTGCTGTACTAAATACGAGGTCTACTTTTTGTTCTTTGAGGTACCTCCATACAACCTTCCATAGAGGTTGTCCAAGTTTGCAGTACCACTAGCAATGTATCAGAGTTCGTTTCTCTCCACATTGATGCTAATAAAGTCTTGGGATTTTTGATAAAAGCCAACCTTACTGGAGTGAGATGATATCTTACTGTGGTTTTAATTTGCACTTCCCTAGTGATTAATGACATTGAGCATTTTCTCATGTTTATTGGCCATTAATTGATCTATATTCTTTTGAAAGGCCGCTGTTCATGTATTTCTCCCACTTGGTAATGAAGTGGTTTGATTTATTTTTTCTTGATTTGGTTGAGTTTTTGTGTAGATCTAATGATTAGCCCTTTCTCGGATGTCTAGTATGTGAAATATTCTCCCATTCTGCAGGTTGTCTATTAGCTCTGTTTCCTTGGCAACACCGTTTTTTTTTTTTCTTACATTTAATCAGGTCTCATTTATTTATTTATTTGGGTTGCTGTGATTGATTTGGGGGTCTTTTTATAAATATGTCTAGGTCAATATCTAGAAGCATTTTTCCAACATTTTCTTTTATAATTCTTATTTTTTCATGCCTTAGGTTTAATTCTGTAATCTATATTGAATTAATTTGTGTTCATGTTGAAAGCTATAATCCAGTTTTAGTCATTTACATGTGGCTATTGGATTTTCTCAGCACCATTTACTGACAAGGAATTTTTTCCTCTAGTGTATGTTTTTGTCCACTTTGTCAAAGATGAGAATAGAATACATGTATGGTTTATGATACTTATTTTTATATCAACTCTAGATGTATGTGTCTTCTTTAACACTGAATAAACTAATTCTGCTGGTATTTTTATTAAGATTGCATAGAAATCAGTAGACATCTTTGACAGCAATGTATGTGTTCAAGTAGAAGCAATCTTGACTTTGATTCAAATAAAAATATTTATTTTAGTAGCATTTCAAATATAATTTATATATTTTTTGCAGGCATTGTTATTATATAGAAATATTTTCATGTTAATAGTATAGCCGAGTTATTCAATCTTTTAGTTTTTGCTCATAATAGTAATTTTATCTATTTTCCTTGTATTTAAATTTTTTAAGTCAGTATCTATAACTATAAATACAATATAATATTGCTTATTATGATTCATCATTCTTTTGTTCCTGGTGGATACAGGCCGATATTCTTTTTCTGTTTCTTTCTTTCTTTCTTTTTTTTGTAGTTTTTGGCCAGGGCTGGGTTTGAACCCACCACCTCTGGTATATGGGGCCAGTGCCCTACTCCTTTGAGCCCCAAGCGCCACGCCAGGCCAATATTCTTTGGAATGACCTATTCAATTCTGATTAGTAATAATTTCTTTAGATTAAAAACCAAATGTTACACATGTAATTTAGCCAGGAGGTTATTTTTCAAGTCAGATCAGGTTTTTATAACAACTCCATAAAACTATTTTGCATTTTTATATAATCTGGAACCTTTTAAATACATTGGAATTGTTTTGCTTTTCCATAGATATGATGCTTTGTTATGGAAAGTGGGAGATAACTGTCTCATTGTAATACATGAAAAATTAGTTTGTTTACAGCTTTTTATCTTTTGGAGGGTCAGTTTTAGAGGAAGTCGTTTTTTTCCAAGTTTTCAAAATGTATGCATTATATTGAACAAATTGGTCTCTTATTCTTTTATCAATGATAATTCTCAGTTCTTTGTATATTTATAGATGCTCTCTTTTTAAATTTATTAACTTATTACTTTTTAATTAAAGAATTCATTTATGGGTATCTTTTCTTTTTCTTTTTTTTTTAGAGACAGAGTATCACTTTGTCACCCTCAGTAGAATGCTGTGATGTCACAGCTCACAGCAACCTCCAATCCTGGGCTTAGGTGATTCTCTTGCCTCAGCCTCCCAAGTACCTGGGATCACAGGAGCCCACCACAATGCCCAGCTATTTTTTGTTGCTGTTTGTCCGGAGCCAGGTTTGAACCCGCCACCTTTGGTATATGGGACTGAAGCCCTACCCACTGAACAATAGGCGGCACCCTATGGGTATCTTTTATCTATTGGGAGGAAGTTAACATATTTTCATTACTGCTATAACTGCTATAGGCGAATTAATGTATCATTCTTTTCTGTTTATTAAAACAAGTGTGTTAGAAAAAAAGAGTTTAAATTGTCTCTGCAGACAACATGATCATACAAATAGAAAACTCTAAAATCTGCATAACAAAAAAAACCTAATTAGAACTAATAAATGAATTCAGTTAAGTTGCATGATACAAATTCAGCAATGAATTGTGCTGGAAAACCTGTATGTTCATACGCAGAAGATTGAAATTAAACCCTTATCTGTCACCATTTATAATAATCAATGGTTTAAAGACTTAAATATAAAACCAAAATTATAAAACTACTAGGATAAAAACCTTATGACATCTATAGTTTGGGGATTTTGTGATGTGGGCTAATCTTACTGGAGTTAGTTGGTGTGGATGTGGAGAAAAGGGAACACTTCTGCACTGCTGGTGGGAATGCAGACTAATATGTTCCTTTTAGAAAGAAGTCTGGAGATCACTTAGGGATCTAAAAATAGACCTGCCATTCAATCCTACAATTCCTCTACTAGGTATATATCCAGAAGAACAAAATTCACTTTATAACAAAGATATTTGCACCAGAATGTTTATTGTAGCTCAATTCATAATTGTTAAGTCACAGAAGAAGCCCAAGTCCCCATTGATCCATGAATGGATTAAGAAATTGTGGTATATGTACACCATGGAATATTATGCAGCCTTAAAAAAGATGGAGACTTTACTTCTTTTATGTTTACATGGATGGAGCTGGACCATATTCTTCTTAGCATCCCCATATCTGAAAAGGTGACTTTCCTTCTGATTAATAGACTTTTCTTTAGGTCAGCTTCAGTCTGCAAAGTCAGGGGCAGTTTAGATAGTCTTGCAATGAAGACAAATGTCTTTCTCATGTCCTCCAAGAAACACCTTCCCCAAAAAACAATAAATAGAGAAAGTATATTTCATCATGGTAAAATTTAAAAATATACCAAAAAATCCCTTATGACACTGATCTGGACAATGTTTTCTATTTAATATGACCCCAAAAGAATAGGTAACAAAAGCAAAAATATGTAAAGGGAAATGCAATAAACTAAAGAGCGTCTGCTAGCAAAGGAAATGGTAATAGGAGTGAATAGACAACACCTAGAATGAGAGAAAATATTTGATAATCATACAACTGATAACAGGTTAATACCCAGAAAGTATAATTCATCCAAAAAATGATAGAAAAAAATAACACAATTTAAAAATGGATCAAGAACAAACTTCAAGCAAAGGAAAGCCTGTTGTTTACAACACGAACAAATCTGCAGGACATTGTATTAAATGAAATAATCCAGACACAGAAGGAAAAACAGCACACATCTCACTTATTGTGACATCTAAAAAGAAAGTTTAATGAAAGCATAGAGTAAAACAGTGATTACCAGAGGCTGGGGAATGGGAGGCTGCATTTCATTCAAAGGACTCAAAATTTCAGTTAGGTAGAATGATTAAAAGAGATTTATTGTACGTTGTGGTGTCTACAGCTCATAAGAATACTGTCCCGCCATAAGAAAGATGGAGACTGCGTGTTTTCTGTGTTTACCTGGTAGGATCTGGACAATGTTCTCCTAAGTACTGCATCTCGAGACTCAAAATTAAGCATCCCATGTACTCAATGCCAAACTGAAACTAGTAGATTAACAACTGCAGGCCCACATGGGAGAGAAACACAATTTAAGAAGAGGGAGGTGTAGAGGGGATTAAGTTTTCTCATAATGGGGATAATTATAAGTATATGGGACAGTTCGTAGGATAAGGGTTCAACTATAACTCACACTTTACCTTAAAAATGCAAACAAGATAACCTAGTCACAGGTACCCTCATATTAAGCTGAAATGGTAAAAAATAAAAAAAGAGAATGTTTTGATTAAAAAAAATTGCTAAGAATAAATTTTAATTTTTCTCACTACAAAAAAAAGAAAGAAAAAGATGAGGTAACACATACGCCAAATAGCTTGATTTAGGTTTTCCACAACATATACACATATCAAAACATCATGTTATACCAATATACAGGTGGGCATAAAGTTCGTGTGCAATTTAAAAGTGTCCCATCATTTTTAGATGCCTCCATGCATGTAATTTTTACTTTTCAATTAAAAAAGTATGACGATATGAAACAAAAAAATACAAACAGGTATGTTAGTCTGAGAAGTTACTGTGAGACTTCCACGATGACCATGTGGGCGGTAAGTACTAGTAGGCGACACTTTCTTTGATGTTTATATAATAACACTTTCTCCAACTTCCCCTTTCCCTTCACTTCTCAACTTCATTTCATTGTATCATATCACAGTATTTACCTTCAACATTATATAGATACATATATAGGGATATAAATTACTAATTTAAATAAAGTACTAATTATTTTAATTCAAATAGTTTACTAATTTTTTAACTCTAATGATTTAATACACAATTATAACATTAATGTATTCAAATGAATGTGTATATATTTTAATACCTTCCATAAAAATCTAGAAATTCATGTACTTACGGTCCTCACAATCTCTCCCATTCTCTTTCAGAATTGCTTTATCAGCCGTGATCTTCTTTGATTTATGTAATGTATAGTTTGTTCAGTAGAGATTCCACAGTCATATTAGTCTGAATTTTACAATTAAACCAATTCAGTGTGTAGTACCAATGCTCTTTCCACAGTATTTGTGTTCAGGTATTTTGGTGGAAGTTCCTTCTCTGGAAATATGCTTCAGAAAGTTTTTATGAGAAATATACATATTTATCCTTCATATACTTCAACCAACAGGGCAGATATGGAAATAAATGTCAGTGAACTGCAAGTTGAGGTGGGGAAGGGTAGATTCACATCAGTACACACAGTCTGGGTCGGGCCACAATTAGAACCTTTAGTTAGTGTAAAGAACAAGATATGTGACCAAAACTCATACCCCTAATGTTCTGAAATTTCAAAAGAGATGTACAAATGTTTAGTTCAAAGGGTATACATTCTAATATTTCTCCCCTGTAATTCAAATATCTGTTAGTGATATTTTATTTAATCAACCATAAAACATCTCAGTAAATTCTTAATATAATACTACTTATCTCTGTAAAACATTATGCAGGCTGCACACAACATTTTTTTCATGGCAGGCATTATTCTCTCTGTGATCTTCTAAAAGCCTTAGGAAGTGCTGGGACCAAACATCAAATAAGATGGCCAGAGGCCTTCACAGGCAGAATAGTTTCACTTATTTTCATTTGCAATTGGGTAATATTTGGGAATGTCTTTTTTTCTATAGCAGTTTCTCTTCTTTTGTTCAGCATATACACACACACACACATATATATATTTTATTTATATATATAGAAAATTTCAGGTTAATGTGAGGGTATAAACAACTGAGTTACAATGTTTGTGCTTGTTACATGGAGTCCCTTTGTAGTTGTTCCCTGCACCCAGGGGGCCGTATACCTTTACATTGTGCCCATTAAGTGGGAGCCACCAATACCCAGCCTCCTGTTCTCTCCCCCTGGCTCATTGCCCCTCCCCACAACTTGACCTGAAATTTTCTTGTATGTGAGCATGTATTAGATCGTCTACTGGCTTTATATGAGTGTTGAGTACATTGGATACTTGCTCTTCCATTCCTGTGATACTTTAGTAAGAAGAATGTGCTTCAACTCCATCCAGGTTAATAAAATGGGGTAAAGTCTCCATCCTTTTTAATGGCTGAATAGTATTCCAATATACATATACCAGAGTTTGTTGATCTGTTCCTGGATGGGTGGGCATTTATGTTATTTCCACATCCTTCGTGATTGTGAATTGAGCTACAATAAACAATCCAGTGCAAATGACCTTATGATAAAATGAATTTTTTCCTTCTGGGTAGATGCCTAGTAGTGGGATTGCAGGATCAAAGGTGAGGTTTAATTTGAGTTGTCTGAGGATTTCCCATGCCTTTTTCAAAGTGGCTGTACTAGTTTGTAGTACCACCTACAGTGTGAAAGTGTTCCCTTCTCTCCACACCATGTCAACATCTGTAACTTTGGGACTTTGTAATGTGGGCTGTTTTCACTGGGGTTAGGTGATATGTCAGGGTGGTTTTGATTTGTGTTTCTCTGATGATCAAGGATGATAAGCATATTTTTAAACGTTTGTTAGACATTTGTCTGCCTCAGAGAAGGTTCTCTTGCCCAGTGATAGAAGGGATTGTTTGCTGTTTTTGCTGAATAACTTGAGTTCTATATAAACTGTAGTTATCAAGCCTTGTCACATTTGTAACATGCATGTATCTTTTCCCATTCTGAATGTTGTCTTTTTGTTTTATTTTTTGTGCCCTTACCTATACAGAAGCTTTTCGGCTTAATTAAGTCCCATCTGTTCATTTTTGTTGTTGTGACGGCCACTGAAGACTTCTTTATAAAATCCTTCCATGGTCCGATATCATCAAGAGATATCCCCACACTTTCTTTTAGGATTTTCAACATTTCATGTCTTAGATTTAAATCTTTTGTCCATCTTAATTCAGTTTTTGTAAGTGGTGAAAGGGTGGATCCAGTTTCAGTCTTTTTCATGTGGTTATCCAGTTCCTCCTAGCACCATTCATGAAATAGGGCTTCTTTCCCCCCAGTGTATGTTTTTGTTTGATTTATCAAAGATCAGATGGCAAGTAGAGACTGGTTTCACCTCTTGATTTTCTATTCTGTTCCATAAGTCTATTTCTACTTTTGTGCCAATTATCACACTGTTTTGATCACTGTAATATAGCCTAAAGTGTGGTAGAGTGATGCTGCTGGCTTTATTACTAAGAATTGCTTTAGTTACACAGGGTTTTTTCTGGTTCCATACTAAGTGAAGAACTATTTTTTTCAGTTTTCAAAGTATGATGTTGATATTTTAATGGGGATTGTATTGAGTATATAGATTGGATTGGGTAGTATAAATATTTTAACAATGTTGATTCTTCCCAGCCAAGAGCATAGTATGTTTTACTATTTGTTAATGTCTTTTCTTAGGGTTACATAATTCTCTTTGTAGAGTTCTTTCACCTCTTTGGTTAGGTATATCCCTGAGTATTTCATTTTCTTTAAAGCTATTGTGAAGGGAATTATGTTCTTAATCTGTTTATGAATGTAGCTGTTATTAGCGTATACAAAAGCTACTGATTTGTGGACAAATCAGTTATTAATTTTATAACCTGAGTCATTATTATATTTCTTGATCACTTCCAGGAGTGTTGTAGTTGAATCTGTGGGGGGGGGGGTTTGAGGTATAAGATATATCATCATCAAAGAGCAAAAATTTGACCTCCTCTGTCCCCATTTGAATACTTCAACTATTATTTCTAGGACAGCCATGTTAAAATTCTCACTACGATCATTAACTTTGAAAGTTCTCTTAGTGGTTCTGTTGAGTCAAAAAAATATGATGCATAAAACATATACTTCAAAATTCAAAAACAATTTTGAATGTTTCCTTCATGCATTAAACATGGTTTAGCAGGGTGCGGTATTTTGGGATCACACTTTTCTTCGCAGGACCTTCAGTGACAGTGTTCCATGGCCTTTCAGCCCTACAGGGTGAGTTTCAAGACAAGCCAGAAACTTTAGTCTGCTTATATTTCAATGGGACTTTGAACAACGTTGCTTGTCACAGCCCTGCTTATGCTTATTTTCCAATCAAATTATAAACAGCTTTCTTCTTCAGTCTCAAGATATTTTGAATTGAACAATGTATTATATTATTACTTCATAAGAAACTTGATCTTTTGTCTGCCTCCTCAAAATATTAATTCTTTAAAGTTTGAAATAAATTACCTACTAAGGCTGGTGACCTTTCGGTTATTATTTTTTAATTTTGATCCATAGGGTGTTTTTGTTTATAGGTAGCTTCTTTGTTTATCTTTTTTGAAATATTTGGAGACACTAAACATGATAAATTGAATTTCATTTATGTATCATAAAATGAATCAATTTTTCTACAATATTAATATATGTCAACTATGTATTTATTTCTTTATTTTGTTTTTTTGCTCCAGTACAGCCTTTCATGTATCTTTGTATCAACAAAGTCTTTTGGACTGTGTACACTCATCATACAGTTTCCCTTCTAGAATTTTATTTTTCTCTTCTTCTTCTTCTTTACAATATCTTATTAGCTCATCTTTCATCCTATTTGATAATCTTTCCAATACTCTTGTATCACTGCTTAATTTGTTGATTCATTTATTTTCTTGAATTTGTAGTTGTATGTTGGGTAATAATTTTTATCTTCTCAGCAGCAGCATTATTTTTTCAGAATAGTCTACTCTCCCACTTTTTTTTTTTTTTATCATTTCTCCTTTTTGTGATGTTTGTACAGAGATCTTTTGTGGCATTCTTTTCTTCTTATTATTTACCTTGAATAGGGGATATATTTTTTGGCAGGCTATTTCTAGAATGTCTAAGGTGAATGAAAGAGCCAAATTGCTGGAAAAATGTTGTTTGTTCTCATTAAAATATGTAATCTACTTCTCTCTGTGTGTTCTTTTCTTTCTCTCTTGCATTTTCTCTTTGCTCTATCCTGTCTCTCTCACTGACAGATTCCTCCTTGCAAAGATGGCACGTTTATTTTTCTTCTTTTTGGCAGATCTTACCCTTTTATTTTCTACTGACACAATCCAACTAAGTCCTGATGCCAACTTTTGCACCCCTCTCATTTCCTGTGGTTCCACATCCGAGAAATTGTTTGTTTTGCTCCTACTTGGTGTGGCACCTACAGTGGAGAACTGAGCTCTGTTGGCCTTGCTTGAGATTTGCAGGGCAGATGTCGGCTCTAGGCATTCTGCCACCTTTGTGCGACCTTCACGACACTTGGCAGGTCTTCATATATCATGGTTTACTAGATAATTGAAGATGGGAATTAAGTTAACATTTCTCCTCAAACTTCTTATTTGGGGATAATATTCAAAAGATGAAGGGAAATGTGTCTTCTTTACTCTGCCTTCCTGGAGTTGGAAGTTCTTGTTTGTTGTACGTATCATTTTTATTCCTTCACTTACTGCTTCATTGAAGTTGTATTTGTTAGAAATATTATCAGTTAGTTGATATGCTAACATTCGGAAATTTCTGAGGAGAATAGTGAATGATGCATTGGTCAAACGCTAGACTGGGTACTGCTGTAAAGATATATTTAGGTGAGGTTGCCATTTCAATCAGTAGATTTTGAGTAAAACAGATTACTTTACCTAGTGGATGTGTTCCTCATCCAGTCAGGTCAAGATCTTATTAAAAAAGGACTGGGTCCCCTAAAGAAGAGGAGAATCTCAAGTCCTTGTATGCATGCCTTTTTTTACACATGAATTTTCAACCCCTCCTTTCTCTACTCCTTGAATCTCGTTGCTCTCAGGTTTGATTGGGCTAACTATAAAGAAGCAATACTTTGCTGATTTTGAGGATAGGCTTCAAGGTATGTTTTATGCTCTCACTCTCTCACTTGAACGCAGTCCAACCTACTTTGTGGTCAAGCCTGACTAGTCTGCCACATGATGAGAAACTTCAGCCTAACCCTACAACCGATAATCCAGATTCCATTGGCCATCTACCTTGAAACAGCACAACTCAGCCTTCTGCAGCTGCTGCAGAGATGTGAGGTGACCGGATGATACCCTCTCAGTGTGATCTACATTCGCATAGTCAACCATCGGAGCCAGCCCTGCTGTCAACTATTAATACAGGTGATAAATCACTGGCAGATGAATTTGCCCTTTAACTTTTGGGGTGGTTTGTGTTACCTCTTTAGATAATTTATAGGAAGTGATGATGTTTTAGCTTCTCATTTAATTAGTAGTGTTTGGACATGTGATTCCTAGAAGTCATAGCACGTCACATAATTATTAGTTCATAATTTAAGAATCTATTGAAACGTGTTCCATATACCAATGATAAGATTTTTGTTTTTAATCTCCTTAACTTCTCATTACAAAGGTAAAACATTTCAGTTTTACCTTTGGGAGACCTGGAAAATTTCAAGTGAAAGTATAAAGTGCCTAGTTCTCGGGCTATAATAAAACAGACCCTTAAACAAGAGGTTCCTTCCTTCAACTGGATTTAGGAAAGGTACTTTCTTTTAATTCCAAAATATTATTAATTAACACCATTTGGCTTTTTAGTTGATATTCTTCTCTGGTTTAATTATTCACATTAATAGGTATTTTTCTGAGAAACTGGTCGTCAATTGGTATATGTGCTTAAATTGTGATGCCCTAGCAAATGAATTAAAATGAAAGCATATTTCTCTTCTGATGAAACACTGTAAGATTTAGTAAAGCTACTGCTTTCTCAGTTTATTCATTAATTGACTTCAGTTAGAAGTTTTGCCAGGAGGAGTAATAACTGCACAATTGACCTTGGAATGATTAATCTACAAAAGGGCATAAAAGCAAAGGCAAAGAAGATAAAGGGAAAAAAAGAAAGGCTTGGCTTCTTCCCTTTTCTATTCCCTGGCTATTCACCTTTAGGTCAACCAGTCACTGAGGATCTCTCACTTTTCATACACAAAACTCAGTTCTAATTTGGAAATAATTATTTAAAGTAAGAAATTTGTTTAAGATGGGTAACATACAATCTGATTTATATATATTTTAAAGATATTTCTAAGGGGTAAAATAATAAGATGCAAATTAAGTGTACTTAATTTTGCATCTTCAAAAATTTTTCTCTCTGGGTGGCACCTGTGGCTCATCGAGTAGGGCGCTGGCCCCATATACCGAAGGTGGCAGGTTCAAACCTGGCCTTGACAAAACTGCAAAACAGAAAAATATCCAGGCGTTGTGGTGGGCACCTGTAGTCCCAGCTACTCAGGAGGCTGAGGCAAGAGCATCACCTAAGTCCAGGGGTTGGAGGTTGCTGTGAGCTGTGTGATGTCATGGCACTACGGAGGGGAGGGCGATAAAGTGAGACTCTGTCTCTACAAAAAAAAAAAAAAAAAAAAAATTCTATCCTGTGTTTAGATTATCTTACTAATTTTTATTAAATATAGTTACTTCTTTAAGTATAATCTTATGATTATATCATAAGATGTGTTTTAAAGAAAGGGTCAATATTGTTCAATCAGTTTATTTATTTAATCATTAATCATTTCTTCCCTGAAATCATATATGTATCTGAGTTGACAATGGAATATAAAAAAATAAATAATACATAATTATAACCTATCCTCTGAGAATTCAGTCACAGAGTGGAGATAATAGATAACACATCAATTACAGTGGTTGTTATGAGTGCGACATTTACAATCACATAAAAATGCATGTAATGGCACCAATGATCTCAACTTTGATCTTTCTGGAATTTTAGCAAGAGCTTTATAGGTCAGAATGCTGAAAAGAAGGCTTCACATTTGACTGTAGATACTCACCAGTCAGGAAGCAGGAAAGAACATTCTAGACCATAAGCCTATAAATGCAAAAACAGGGAGTTAAATTATCATGACATATTCTGAAAATTACAGCCATTATTAGAACTGCAGCACAGTGGGAAGGATTAAAGATTGCTTATGATGATGATGAATTTAAACTTTAGGTAGAAGCTGTGCTACAGTTGAACTAATGGCTATAATTTTCAGAATGGACCATCTTAAGTTTTACATGTTTTGGCCATGTCTGTGCTACACACTTATGATTTCTGTGACCACTGAACATACCCTCCCTCTCCCAGATAAAAGCTGATAGAATTACTGTTCTGTTAAGTTGAAGAACTGATGTTTAAAAAGGGAAAATAATTGTCCAAGATAGCAGGTGGAATAGCAGAACATTGAACCTATGAAATAAACTTTTATATTTTAAAATCTTGACATTATTTTTACTGTCCACATGAAGTTAATATAAGAAAACATAATTAAAGGTCTTCTAATGAAACCTCACTAGATCAGAACTAGGTCCCCTTGCATCCCTGAGGATAAGATCATTGATTAGACACTGTAGGAATTTAAAATATGATTGTTCAGTGGAAAAATGAACACAGAATCTTCTTAGAATGTAGAACTGAAGATCTTAACAAATATAATTAATTTTCTCAGCTTTTCCCATGATGAATCACCTCTACATACAATCTAGTTTTTATGAGATTGTCCTCAGTTATTCATCTTCAAATTGATTGTTGATTCTGATTGAAAACTTGGTTAGAGTAGCTTTTCTATGTATTTAAAGCTTGACACTCAAGATTTAAATACTTGCAAAAATTTGGTTCATATACCTTTGGAGGAATAGCCTTGATATAAAGAAAAAACAATTTCATATTTTAAGGTTAATTAATGATAGGTTATACCTACATTATGTAAGCAATATATGTTTTTAAAGATGGAGATAAAAATGCTATTATAATTTGTTTCTTGATGTAATTCACAAAGACTTCACTGAAAGACTGTGTTTAAAAGAATTTAAAAGAGGACAGATGGATTTGGGGAAACTATTTGAAAGGCATGCGGAATTGAGTAAGGCAATTAATGGTGCATATGTAATGCATATTAGAACTAAGTATTGTTTAAGGAATCATTAAATCAGACATAAAGCTGCTGCACCTTATTATGTTAAGGAACAAGAGTAGTGTCATTATTTTCTTCCACTTGTTTTGCTGTGTAATTGCCCACTTTTCTCACACCAGTACCAACCTCAGTTTTTCTACATTCCAGAATATTGAGTTATGTGACTTGAGAAAATTACTTTTATTGTACCATGCTTATTTATTTATTCATTCATTTATTGTTTTAGTTATTTTGTGTATAACAAATTGTCACAAACATAATGGCTTGAAACAATTCACTTGGCTAAAATCTAGGTGTTGACAGTAATTTACTCTTTTCTGGTGGCTGTAAGGGAGAATCTATTTCCCTATCTTTTTTATTTTCTGGAGACCATTGAGAATCTTTGGCTCATGTTTCCCTTTCCCCCTTAAAAGCCAGAAAAGTTGCATTTCTTCTTGCCTGTTATCTGTACTCACCTCTCCCATTAAATAAGACTATGATTATGTTGAGACCTCAGATAATCCAGGATAATCTCATCTCAAGATCCTTAAAACAGTTGCCAACAATGGGGTGAAGGTCATGCAAAAACCATCTGCCCCTGACCCCTTCCCACCCCCACCCCCCACTTGGTATGTGACTATTAACCTTAATTATGTTTGCTCAGTCTGTTTTCTACTGCTATAATAGAGTACTTAACACTGGGTAATTTACAAAGAACAGAGATTTTTTTTTTTTCTCACAGTTCCAACAACTTGAAGTTTTCAAGATTCAGGGACCCATATTTGGTGAGGGACTTTGTATGTCATTGTTCTATGCAAAAGGGAACAGTGTCAGAGAGTGTGGGAGAGAAGAGGAGGGGCTGAACTGACCCCTTTTCCAGGAATCTCTCCTGCAATAGCTGACCCATGCTTTTGATCACAGCATAAATCCATTCATGAGGGCAGAGCCCTCACCACATCATCACCTCTGACAAGTACTGTAACCGGCTCCATGAAGCCCTATGTATTTTTATAATCTCCCCCCTTAACCAACTTTTGAATTGAATATTCAATTCAATATTGAACCATTTGAATTATTTCCCAGAAATAGTGGATTTTCTGCAAGACAAAGGAGTTGCGATTCCCAAGGCCTCTGAGTAAGATTCCTAATGCCAAAAATGACCATTTCTCACAAACTCCCCAATACACATACCTGGCCCAGTGCATTTAGTCCCCTGTGCATTATACCATGACCTGCCCCAATGCACATGGCCCTTCCTCAAAAAGCCCATGACCTCCCTTAGTCAGGGAGGCAGATTTCAGGCAACTTCTCCTATTCTCCCATCAAAACATCCATCATATTAAAAATTATGTTTTTTCCTTGGTTATCCTCTTTGTTTCAATAATTGGATCTTTATGCAATGCGAAACTTGATCTAGAATGAAACCCCCACATGGTCTCAATCATAGTTCTACCTCTCAACACTGATGCATTGGGACAAGTTTCCCACACCTGATTTGGGGGGATAAATATTCACACCATAGAATTTCTCCCATGACTTCCAAAGTCACATTTTTCTCATGTGCAAAATACATTCATTCCATCCCAATAGCCTCAAATTCCTAGTTCACTCCAGGATCAACTCAAAAGTCTAAAGTTTCATGAGTCAGATATGGGTGAATCTCAAAGTGTGATTTATCCTGAGGCAAATTCCTCTGTAAGGAAGGAAGCCTCTAAGCCTGTTCAATTAAAGTTCTGTACTCTCAAATGCAATGGTGTGATAGTATGGGATAGTCATTCCTATTCCAACTGGGGAAAGAAGTAAGAAAAAATTGTAATAATATGTATCAATTAAGTTCAAAACTCAATAAAAAAAGGTAAGTATTAAATTTGAAGAATAATCATCTTTCACTCTGTGTACACTGGTGTGGGAATGGGTGTCCACAAAGACCTCAAGAAGCCCCACCTCTATGGCTTTTCTGGAGCCAGTTCACCTATGACAGTGTAGGGACAGAACTTGGGCCTCACTTCTGAACAAGAGAGGCAACATTGGCCTGCATGACTCAAACTCATTATCAAAGAGCAAAAATCAAATGACGTTCTAGCTGCTAGAATTCAGCCTATACCCTTATAAGGAGGGGGGGAAATCTTTTTGAGTCTTAGTCTTTTGAGTTATGTTTTTCTAAGATCACTGAAGCAAGAAGTTCAGCCAATAAGGAATATGTCTGCAAAGAAACTAGACCTCTTCGAATCTAACCTACCTAAGGCAAAAAAAATCCCATTCTGACCATAACCTAACTTTTCCCTCATTTGTAAACTCATTTTAATGCTAACTATAATTACCAGGTATGAAGGTTTAACTTGCTAAAGACACACATGGCACATGAAAGCATGCAATAAACTACACAGGTGCGAGGAAATCTCCACCTCTGCTTGCCACCACACCATCCTTTCCCACTGGAGTCTCTTTAAAACTCTCCCAGAACTCCCCATGGGGAGTCAGCCTGAGGGGTTTTCCATTAAGCTGCCTACTTTAAATTTGAACATAAACTCCAATAGATCCTTGTCTCTCCACCCTTTTAGGCCTCTGGTTAATTTTTTTGCATAGCACGCCTGAGGGGCTATGCTGGTAACCTACTCAGTGGCTGTCATTGGAGGGAATTCCTCGCCTACAGCTTTCCCAGACTTGAGTTGAATGCTGGTGGCCCTAAGGTTTTGGGGTCTCTGAGGTACGCTTGCTCCTACAACCCCGGTAGGCGTTGCTCTAGTGAAGGATCCTTTTTGGTGGCTCCATCCCCCGAAACATACCTATCCCTGAGTCCAGAGGCTATCCTTAGAAAACATGCAAATCTGAGTAGAATCTGCCACGGCCCCAACCCTCATGCAATTTATACATGATTTGGACACCTGTGGGGCTTATGTGTTGCCTGCTCCAGAGCAACACCCTAGCTGCACCAAGGCCCACTTGCGCCACAGCTTGGGTGGCAGAGGAACACTGAGAAGGAATGTAGGGAACAGAGACTGAGGAAGCACAGGGGAGTGAATGCTGTGGTCCCCACGGGAGTCTGTCTAGAAACTTGCCCTCAAGGTCCTAGCATGCCTGGAGAATCTCCAAAGTGCCTTCACTGCCATCCTCCCATCGTCTGCTGGACACTATTTGATTCCCTTCTACCTGCGCTAGTCTCCTTAGCAGTCAACCGGTCATAATCTGGTTCCTTCTCCTAAAGATGCCTTTTTAATGTTTATGTGGCTGGGCTGTGGATTTTCCAGATTTTTCCACTCTCCTTCTCTTTCATTATAAATTTTCTTTCTCTTTAAATTGTTTCTCTCCTCTGTCATCATTTGATTGCTTCTTCAATAATATGTTTAGATATTTCTTCTGTCAGAAATGTTAGTTCGTCAGTCTCAGGGGAGTCCTAAAGCATAGGTAGAATCTCACCACACCCTTTACAACTGCACATATAACACTGCCCCTCACTCCTAAAGCCTTGTTGTCCAGTTCCATCTGAGATCTCATCAGAATGCACATGTCTTTCTACTAATGTTCTCATAACAAATGCCTAAGTAATTTCTAGGAAGTTCAGGACTTTCCTCACATTTGCTCTCTTCTTAGGCCCCACCCATTCTGCCCATATTGCTCTAATCCTGGTAAATTAGGCTTTTTCTAGCTGATCCTCAAATTGGTACAGCCTCTACACAGTACCCAATTTCCATGCTGTTTCCACATTTTTAGCAATAGCCCCACTTATCAATACCAATTTCTGTCTCAGTCTGTGCAATGGAGTACCTAAGAATGGGTAATTTATAAAGACTAGAGATTTATTTCTTAAAGTTTTAGAGACTGGGAAGTCTGAAACACAGGGGCCACCTCTGGTGGGGACCTTCCTGCTATGTCTCATGGCAGAGGGTGGAACATATGAGAGACTGGGGTGGTGACAAGCCATCCTTTTATGAGACGCCCACTCCTGCTAGAGCCAACCCACCTTGTGATAACAGCCCTAACCTGTTCACTACAGATGAGCCCTCACAACACTAATCTGGCCCTAAACATCTCCTAAAAGTCCAACCTTAATACTGTTGCACTGAAATTAAATTTCTAACACATAAACCTTGTAGAACACACTCAAAAAATTACAGTATGAAAAGTCCCTTTTGCTATTTCGAGCTCCTTATGGGTGGTTCTAGCTCTCATTTATGGAGAGCTATCATTCAGCTCCCAGGGATGTCAACCTACAGCCAGGGACACATGGAGATTTTTTGAGAACTGTTTTATCTGTGGTGTCTGTTACTGTGAAAATGATGCATGGACCTTTATTTTTTACTCATCAACTTTCATTAATGTTTGTGTATTTAATGTGTGACCCAATACAACTCTTCTTCTTTCAATATGTAGCAGAAAGAAAAAAAAAAAAAAAGCTTGGACACTGCTGTCCTACCCTATGTATCTTATTTTATTTTCATTCTGTATAAAATGTGAATTCATTCACATCTATGTAAAAGCATTATATCCATTCATATGTTGATAAAGGAAAAGTAAATTGATTATTAAGGACAGCTACTTACATTGTACAAGGAAATATATAACCTGGGAAAAGAAGTTAGGGTAAGGAAGAAGAAAACCTTGTGTAATGGTTACTTTTGTCAACTTGACAAGGCCATGGGAGACCCAAATTAAACACAATTTCCAGGGTTGTCTACAATAGTTAGATAGGCAAGATGGATTGATCTCCCCACTAAGAGTGGGCTTCATCCAGTCCTTTGAGGGCCTGAATACAACAAAATGGCCTAGAGAAGAGGAATTTCCCCCTTTGCTTCCTGCTTGCTTGAGATCGCCCTTGAGCCTTCTGCCCGTAGACTTTGATTTATATTATTGAGCCCACTGGTTGTCAGCTGAGGACTCAGACAGGGATTACAGCACTGGCTTTAGTGGGTCTTTAGCCTACAGATGGCAAATTTCAGCTCCTCTTTGTCTCATAATCACATGAGTCAATTCCTCATTCTCTTTCTCCAATCATGCATTGCTTAATGACTCAGATATGGTCTGAAATAAATATCATTTGTCTATTTTGTCATCGTGACAAAAATATTACAATTCACTTATGCAAACCTGTGATAACCACAGCCTGTCATAGACCTATGATATATGGTATTTCTCCTACGCTGCAAATCTGTACTGCATGTTACTGCACTGAATGTTGTAGGCAAATGTAACACAACCATAAGTATTTATGTATCTAAAGATAGAAAGGGTTCGGTAACAATATGGTATAAAAAATAAAAAAGAGTTGTTATTCCCATGGACAACACTTACCACGGATACAGCTTGAAGGACTGGAAGTTGTTCTACCTGAATCAGTGACTGTAAAGGCCCAGGGCATTATTGTCTAGCACTGTAGACTTTACATGTGTACTGTTCTACTACATTTATAAGAAAATAAATGATGCTATGACATAGTAACTATGACTTCGCTAAGCAATAGGAATTTTTCAGCTACATTATTGTCTTATGGGACTGTCATTGTAGGTGGTCCATTATTGACCAAAATATTATATGTTACAAGACTATGTATATAGGACTGAGTTTTATCTATTTATCTTTCTCACAGTCATCTACCTACCTATCCTCTATCTATCTGGGTTCTGTTTCTCTAGAGAACTTCATTTACTAATCCACAGGTGTTTAGCTTCTTCTTTTTTTAGCTTCCAGTTACCTTTGTATACACACCTACTTTTAGCCTTACTCCAATAATGAGTAATATATAGCTTTTGATCATTATACAAGATAAATTCTCTCATACCTTCTTTCAATACAATGAAATGAATCAGATTCATTTTGCAAACATTATGAAATTCTTCTAGTGTTTATAGTATTACAGTAAATAACACTAAATGAGTATAATTTTACTTTTATCAGAAATGAACTGTGCTCTTAGTTT
The DNA here is from genome assembly GCA_963573935.1 of Arctocebus calabarensis. Taxonomy (NCBI): domain Eukaryota; kingdom Metazoa; phylum Chordata; class Mammalia; order Primates; family Lorisidae; genus Arctocebus; species Arctocebus calabarensis. The sequence continues at coordinate 38,678 of CAUYON010040761.1, forward strand.
ACTGCTTCTTGAGAATAAACAACATCAACTAAGATAGTATCATGTGGTCACTGGAACCCTGAGATGTACTTATATGATCAATTTTACCCTAATTATTAGAGATAAACATATGGTGTATGTTACTATTTTTGAATTTTTCTAATAACAATGATATGTCTTTTTCCTTCAAATTTCCTCTTTTATAGCAAAAATTAAAAATTCTGATTTCTCACCACTATATAAGCCTAAGCATTTAGTAATAACACAAAAACTGTCTCCAGAATTTCTTTATACCTTTTTGAATGCTTACACAAAATTAGGGAAAAAATAATAGGAATAGATAAGGATAATTAAAAATGATGATTTATTTCAACATTGAATCACCTTCTAGGAAATCTTACCATTTTCTAATTTGTTATGCTTTTAGTATATTTTAGCATAGTTGTAATAATCATAAATAGTAAAGAAATAATTCCTAGTATAATTAAATAATGAAGTTTTCAATATAGAAGAAAATAACTAAAATTTTATGTTGTTTTTCAGGTTTATAAAATCATACAGTAAGTCTGTAAGGGAATTGAAGTACTGAATACATTTTACTTTTCATTTAAAAGTTTGTTCTTTGTATTTAAAAAAAATCTCTAAGAAAGAATAAAAGCAATAAAATGTAGATCCTTATGAACAGTTATACAGGCTCAAAAGAAACTGAAAAGTGAAAGCTTAAAACTTTGATAAGTCTGCCAAGGATTTATATTTTCAGCATTCAAAAATGATTGAAAATAGATGCATCATTTGTAAGCGTGTCCCTGCTCTTAATAAATCTGAGAAATACTGGCTTTTAAATTGCCTATTTAGTATGGAAATAGATACTATAGATCGAACCTTATGTGTTAAGTAGAATACTTTATCTTTAAGTGGCACTAACATTGCAACCATATGAAGCTAAATTGTCATTTTACATTTGGAATGAATGTACAGATTACAACAAAGACATATTTATCCTAAAATCATAAAAAAGTCTTTAAACTATTATTTGCAGGTAAATTTACATTATACAGGGTGTCCGTGAAGTTCATGTGGAATTTTAAATTGCACATGAACTTTATGGGCATGCTGCATTTGATATCATTATATTTTTACTTCACATATAATCCACTCATATATACCATTTATAATATTTACCACTTTCTATGCGTTTTGTTTCAGACCTTTGTTTAAGTAAAATATGGTTTGAAAACAAACAAGAATTAATAGGCTCAGGTAAATTAATGTGCTGGAAAAATGCCTTAGGTTTTATTAGGCTTAATGGATTTCTGCTGAAAACATTTATCTACAAAATAAGACATAGGCATCTGTAAGCTTACAGGGCAGGTACTGACTTGAAGGTAAGTACTTTAAAAAAGCATTGCATTAATTATTCAGGTAAAGCCACTCTTTGAGAAGTATTCCATTTAATCAGTTCTAAAACTTATCAGTAAGGATGCTTTCACTCCCTGAGAGTTTCAAGTAATTAGCAAGATAGGTTTCAGCTGATCTTTGTGAATTTGTATATATGGTCAGTTTCTTCTGGAATTCCTAGGAACAACAAAGATAGATATAGAGGCAAAAAGATTGATAATTTCCCCATATTTTATAACACCAGGTAAATATATTAGTTATTCCACAGATAGACTATAATTGGTATGTTGTATGGGTACCAGCATTAGTAGTCCTGTACTCAAACATATAGACTAACTTTACTGAGGTGACATTCTTATAAATTTGTTCTCTACAATATCATGAGACCTCAAGTGGTGAACACAGAGCTCTAATTCCTCTTCTTTCATCTTCCCCAGCAGATGAATTGATTACTTTCAATGCCAAAACTTTTATCAAAGGTTTTTTTCAAATCTTCTCAGGCAATCATTGAAAATTGCCATCTTTAGCATATTTCCCAAATCCCCATTACCCTCCAAGCACTCCTGTAAATAGCTGAAAAAGACAGGATGTTTTAAAAATTAAAATGTACAAGTTAATAAAAACATTTCAGAATAAGGATGTAAAATATCACATTCCTAATAACAGCAAAAACATAACCACTTATTTCTCCACAATTTAAAATAGTCTAAAGTACAGCACCACTTCTGGGGTGCTCTTCCAGGTGCCCTCATAATAAGCATCATTCTTGTATTTATTCTTTCTTTGGTCTATGGAGGCCTCCGAGATAACAATATTGTATCTCTTTTTACCTCCAAATAAAATTCAGAAAAATCAGGGACCTATCTTATCTTTTACATGTAGATTTATAAGCAAAATTAGAATCTATTCATATACATAAAACTCATATACCAGTAAGAACTAATACACGCAAGTTCAAACGATAACATGTGGGAATCACATCAGAGTCCTAGAACAACGTATTTTAAAACCAGCTCACACCTTTTGGGGGTGGAACACAATTATAAGAGGGACTTTACCTAAAAAATGCAATCAGTGTATCCTGGTTCTTTGTACCTTCAGTAAATCCCCAACAATAAAAATGAAATAAAATAATCAGCTCAAATTTGTAGAAGATGTCAAATAAGTTGGAAAGAGGTCAGAGTGGGCAACCTTGAAAAATTACTTTAATCTTAGTAGGTCTTTAGGACTGAATTTCTAAGGTTAATTATTATGCCCATATGAGAGCTTGGCATGTCAAAGTAGAATGAAACACAGGATCTAGAGCACGTAGGAGTAGCACAGAGTCAGGGCAGCGCCTGTGGCTCAGTGGGTAGGGTGCCAGCCTCACGTATGCAGGATGGCAGGTTCAAACCCGGCCCTGGCCAAACTGCAACCAAAAATAGCCTGGTGTTGTGGCGGGCGCCTGTAGTCCCAGCTACTTGGGAGACTGAGGCAAGAGAATTGCCTAAGTCTAAGAGCTGGAGGTTGCTGTGAGCTCTGAAGCCACGGCACTGTACCGAGGGCGATGAAGAGACTCTGTCTATTAACAAAAAAAAAGAAAGAGAGTAGCACAGAATCAGGGCAGATGAAAAGAATTTGTATTTGCAAAGCAATGGAAGGTAGGAGGCAGTGGATTTGATTGATTAGAAAATTTTTGACCAGCCCAAGCAAGCAATCTTTCAATTTTCATCAGAAGCAGGTGTTATATCAATGTGTCAGATGGAAAGCCAGGTGGCATTTAGAAATCACATTGTATCTCTGAGAACTCAATTTCTATCAGCATATAATAGGCAACTCCCTTGACATATTGTCAGGTGTCCAATTGTGCCTTTTGTGTGTCCTCCACTCTCACTCAATACCTTCCCGGTACTGATTGAACATTGATGTTTTATGGCAATCTTGCTGCAGGAAAGTAGTAGGGTGGAAAGTACATTTACTATGACTGGTTTTTAAAGAGTAGAAGTATATGTAGTCATTTGCTATAGGAAAATGTTGTGATGGCCAGAGAAAGTGTGGGGCTGGTAGTTTTCAATTTCATTTTAATGGATTTGTGATAGTGTAGACATTTCCCCAAAGTTCACTTGACATTTCTATACAGCAAATAGAGTAAGAATAATGATGAATGGGCAGGCGGCCTCTGGTAGGTGAAATTTTGAACATGATTTTTCAATGTCATAATATAACTCGGAAGGACTATTTGTGATAAAATAGTTTTTGGAGACAGACAACTTCTTTGATATAAAATATAAATTTTATAAATTTGCTGAGGTGAACCCAAGAGATGATGAATATGTTACTACAGAGGATTTATTTTAACAGAAAAATTAGTGGGATTACATCGATTATGCATTTCACTGTGATAATATCATAATGGCCACACCGTGTATGATAGCAGGACATGGATACATTACACATGCAGAGCCATCAAAAGATCTAGAAAAGCCTATTCAACATTTTAAATATATTACATTGACCTCAGGGGACACATAGTTCTTGTGAGTAAATTGCTGAAGTACCTTTACACCATTACATTTAATTATTAAATCTTCATTACATGATTTAACTAGGCCATTTTGGGTCTAAGTCAGAAACTGGTGTGCATATAGTTTTATTTTATATATACATATATGATATCTTTTGTCATTTGTGGTTAAAAACTACAAGTTTTTAAGTGTGATAATGCCTTGATGTTTTTGGACATTCTATTACACTCGAATGAAAAAAGATCTCTTCAATGGTCTTCTTTGGTGCCCACTCCTGGGAAGTGAGCACAAACAGTGGGAAGTTATTCACCTCGTACGTCTGGAATTTCTCCTTTGCTTATATGATTTCCAGTTTCTAGGTTCCAGTGTTATAGAAATTAGGCACAAGTCATGAGACACACTGCTTACCTATATCTCAACAAAGATGCAATGTATACCCAGAATGTTGTTTTTATCTCTTGTGAGGTATTTTTATCTGTCTTTGTTGTTTTTTAGTATTTTGTATTTTGTATTTTTATCTATCTTTGTTGTTTTTATCTGTTGTGAGGTATTTTTTGTTTGTTTGTTTCGTTTTCTTTTGGGGGGATGAAGGAGGACTAGACTTTTGCAAAATAGGACTCAATTAGCTTCTCCATAACTAGAAACCTTTGGTGTCCTTTTTTTTTTTTTAAGTCATATACACATAGATCATGAATATATTTATGTATATGTGGGGTACAACATGTTGGTTTTTTTATAGTAATGGCTCTGATGATGTTTAAACTGATTTCAATGACTTCATAGAAGGGAAAGGGAAGGGGTTTTGATTTCTCCATTCTTGCGAACGCTCTTGCTGTTGTTATAACATTTAAAAGATATCTTTATTATGTCATTTTCTGGCCAAAATGTTATGTTGAATTTCCCTTCACACCTCTTTCCATAAAGGTAGTACCCTGACTCTTTAGACTACTGTGACATCTGGCTAAACCATTAACTACAAATTACAGAATAGCTTAATTACAGAAGGGGATTCTTCAATGTTTATTTAGATTTAAATTGAAGTGATTTATTATTTTCTTGGGGAATTAAGAAATAAAAAATTAATTATTGGTAACTTTTAAATGCATAATTGAGGAAAAATGACAAACTACAATATTTCTAGCTAAGAGAAAAAATTCACTTTTCAGCCATGGAGAATAGACAAGGGACAAGGTCTTTACAGCATTACACGGGAGACAGGACATCCCTGGGTCTGAAGTATAAGGCATGATAAGATAGGGCGCTATGGAAATTGTTTATGGAAAGCATATTGGAATTAGGATAATAATAATAATCCTTGCTACATGTACTTCACTTTGAACATCAGTCACACACAAAGCAACAGGTTGTTATTTCCTGGGAAATGTCCATGTTTGCCTCATAGAAGGTATATCAACTGGGCAAAGCAGAAGGAAGCAATCTATACAGGTGATCCCATTAGACTGTGTTGTGGGAAAATTAGCTAAAGAGATACCTCTAGGTTTTTCATTCAACTCACTAGGGTCATATAACAATTTTCAGGGTAAAAACAAGACAATGAAAGTCACCAATACCTTTGCTCATTTTTATTTTATTTCTAATTAACAGTATTTTGGTAATTTTATACTTATGGTAATTGCATGTTTGAATAGTAACTTTCAACATTTTTTTCAGCAGAATATTTTGAGTCAATATCCACTTTCCAAAATAAAAGAAAAACTACATTGGTTGAATTAACACTGGGAAGGCAACAATCCTGAGTACTCTTCATCCCTCTCATTCCCTACAGAACCAGCTTTTTAACTATTTCTATAAATCCTAGAATTCACTGGGGTTCACTTTGGAAAGCACTCATCTGCAGGATCTCAAGAGGACAAAATTTAATGAGTTATGATAATGATCCTTGCAGCTAGAAAAATATTATTAAATCACTCAATTAAATTATTGGGCAGAATATATTGCAACATTTAAACTCTGAAGTTCTTAACCAGTGTGCCCATTGCCAGAAATATGTTATAATATTACAAATGGTATATAATTAAAAATCTATGATCCCGCTTTAACTGGAGTATTCTTCAATTCTGAGTTCACAATACTGCAATGCAATAATTAATTGATTTTTAGTAGAAGCTGTGTTTATGGGTTGGGCCTGTCACATTCATGGTTTGCTAACTTCTTCATTTATTCTCTTCATATACCTTTTATGATTTGCTCACTGTTTTCTGACTCTGTTTGATTTTGCAAGAAGATCATGATCAAACTCCCTGTTTAATTTTTGTAAGATTTATAGAAGAAAAAATAAGTGTACCTGAGTCAGAAAGGTTCGATTCCCAGTTCATAACAGGAACTGCTGTGACACTCAGAATCATGAACAAGTTACTAATCTTGGAGTCCTGCAGGATACAATAAAACACGTTTGCATGTTTCTATGAGAATTAAATAAATAAGTTAACATGTTGTGAATAAATTGTGTTTAGGAAGAAAAAGATGGAGATGTTCCTTTCATAACAAATCAGAAATTCCTCACTAAACATGAATATTTACTAATATAAATTAAGCATTAAAAAGTGAACTTGTTATGGTTACATACTTTTTCACTATTCTTATATATCTTACTCCCTAGATACAACACTTTAGAACATGTTATAAACCTACTATAAAAATCACAAGGAAATGTGTACAATGTGTTCTCCAGTTTGGGGACATGCAGCTGGATTACCCTGCAATTACCTCAATATTGATAGTTCCACTGAGCCACAGGCTGGTGAAGCATCGCTATGCCCAGAAACATGTTCTTGATTGAAGTTATGCTATTCTAGTAACCTTGACCAAAGAACTTTAAAATTGAAAATCAGATAACTTATAAGATGGAATTAACTACTTCAAGCACTCAACAGCCAATTAACTTGGTGACCTTCTAGGCATGACATGGGGAGATTGTGTAAAAGAATGCGGAGAGGAGAGAATATTGGATTAGTGCCTTTTAGGATTAAAGAAAATTCTAATGATGAGCATAATGAAGAGCACGTCATTAGCAGATAATTCATGCATTTGATATATACCAATTAATTGACTAGAATAATTACTTGGCTTTGACTTTTTTCTTTTAACTTTCTCTTCTTGAGGATGACTTTTAAGAGCATAGTTACTGCTAAGATTCCTTGAACTCTAGTTTACATTATGTATGTGGCCTTAATTAAACACCATAGGTAATATGCAAAAGGTAAAATCTAAGGACCACTTACTATATGTTAAATTGTTTTCTCTTATAATGAATTTTTAATAAAAAAGTAGGAATAAAATTTGTTATATATACACTTATTAACACTTCAAAAATACCAAGTAAATATCCATATTATGGCAAGCACTCTTATACCAAAGAAAACACACAAGAAAATACTCCCATCATGAAGAAGGCATTCTAGGACAGAGGAGAGTTAATAAGTAACTAAGTAAAATGTAGTATTTATAGGTAATAAGTATCATGGCAAGCTAATAAGTTAGAAAGGAATGGGATTGATTTCACATATTTTTGATTCAAAGACATTCAAATACAAGAGTCTTCTTGATAAAATGGTTTTCTTTCCCCAGGAGGGGATGAGTAAAATCATGTCTAATGAGCTATGTGCAGAATCTGAGTGATGGGAACATTTACATCTTTGACTTAAATTGTGCAAAAGCAATTCATGTAGTCAAAACATACCCCCAAAATGTTCTGAAATTTTCAAAAAAAGGAAGGAATGGGATTGCTAGTGTGTTAGCAGGTAGAGGGCTAAATTTCAAATAGATTATTACTCTTTGTAGTGAAGGTGACATCAGAGTAGTGACTTGGATGTGATCAGGGAGTAAATTGTGTGGTATCTGGACCTGGTAGGCATGATTTTACTCATTCTCTCCGGGGGAAAGAAAGCCATTTTGTCAAGAAGACTCTTGTACATGAACGTTCAGCACAATTAGAAAAAGCAATCAAGCTAGATTGAAAAGTTCCGAGTTTAAAACACATGCGTCATTTCAGAAACAGCAAAAGAAGGCCAAGTGTGGTACCTTATAGGTATAACCTAGTACTTTGAGAGACCAGGGTAGGAAGATTGCTGGAGTTCAGACATTTGATAGACGATTGGGCAATAGTATAGCAAGACTCTCATGTCTACAATTTAATTAAAAAGAAAAAAGAAAAACAGCAAAAAGTACAAGGTCAGACAAATAAGTTCATGAACCATCCTAGAAAAAGTGCTACATACCTCGTTGCTGAATACCACTATGGTCACCTTCAAAGTCCTCCCTTTGGGAAGCTACATGCTGAGCCAGCCTAGTTCACCCTTCAAAGCACTGTTTCTAGGATGAGTCACAAACTTAATTGTAGGACCTCGTATAATGACAACTCTCATGAACATTCCAGAAAAAGAGTTCCAAAATTGCTTTGAAGGGTGGACTAGCAGCTGGTATCCATGCATAGCTTCCCCAAAAGAATACTTTGAAGGTGACCATTCTGATATTCAGCAGTAAGGTATGTAGCACTTTTTGTAGAATGGTTTTGCAAACTTAATTGTCTGACCTAAGAAAATGGCAGAGAAAGGAATGATAAAAGCTGTGTGAGTTTCACCCTGGGATTGTCCTCACCTCTGGAATCTATGGCTCATTTCATCTTAATGAAGATAAGACATGATAAGGACGTAGACCAATAGGACATTTTAGACACCACAGAGCCTTTGGCTTTGAGATAGACTGTCATTGAGCAGAAAACAAAAACAAAACCGTATGACCTTTCTTTTATTTCAGAACTATTTCTCTGGCTGTTATCTTGCAAATGGCCTCTGCGTGGCAAATTTGGAAGCAAGAATACCATCTTGACGTCTAATTGTTAGCGAATGGTTACAGGCTGGTCAGGGTAGAAGCAGAGAGACATAATTTTCTTCTTAATGAGTTTTGTACAGAGTCAACAGGAAGTGGATACTGAACATGGGAACTGAGAAAAAAGAGGGGTCCATGTTTTTCACTTTTGTGTAAATAGATTAGAAATTCAAAGTACCAATTACTGATCAAATGATCTGTTTGTCTTACAATATGGTTCAAAATTTAACTTACAGATAGATCTGATGGGTGAGATGCGTAGTGACAAAGTCAAAGAACGATGTGCTATTCTTTACAATAAAATCAATTTAAAATTTTTTAAGAATCAAAGAGAAAAATAGACTCTGATGCTTGTTACATTTGTTCTTCACTGTTTTAAATAAATTCTCTTTAGTAATATTGGTAAATCTTAACTCCACAAATCTCATTGATGTGATATTTTGCCCTTATTGCCTTTCTTTTTTAACCTTCTATCTCATACTTAGTTGAACTGTAACAAATTAATTTCTACTTTTGGAACTAAAAGCCATCAATCCTTCCACATACTACTTCATGTAAGAACTTAATATAATTTAAGGGCATACAGGAGTACTGAAGCAATGCTTCCTCTATTTTGCAGATGTGACAAAAATATTTCCAGATATTTTTACTAGATTTAAAATAACCTCAGAGATTGGAAGATAGTTCATAAGAAGAAAAAAGTAGAATCTTTATATAATTTGCCAATGGTGGAAAAAAAGAAATTTTAGAGCTTTTTAAACGTTGGAAATCATTTTTAATGATACAGTTTCAAACCTCTAACCTGTGGCACTTTTCTTCTTGCTTCATCCTAACATCCAACTGGTTAGATTAATGGGGAAAGCTGCCACTTTGAGCGTAATTATTCATTCTAAAGAGCTGGTTTTCAATTCTAAACAGTACTTGGAATGAAAGTCAGCACCATATTTTATGGTTACAAATGCATTATGAATTATGTTTTGGAAAACCACACCTTTTATTTAGAATTGCCTTAATAAACCTTTATTTATACAACCAGAAAATATTCTCATTAATGACACATTTCTGATCAGTTGTGATATTTTGTGGGAGCTAAGGGAGCCCAGACAATTGGTGAAACATTGCTTTTGGGTGCATCTGAGATAGTGATTGGTAAATAGATTAGCTCTTGAATTTGTTAAGAGACAGGGTTGATAGTAGATGCAAGGGCTGGCAGAGTGGGCAGAGGGGTTAATGTCTCACTAAGGGAGTTAATAGCTACAGAGGCTGTAACTGGCTTGTCAGCTGTCTAGGTCACCTTACATAAACTTTAGCTAATTACAAATATTACTCCTTTTTTGTGTAGTGTTTTTAAAATTTCTCTGCCTCTGAAATCACCAGGACAGTTCCAAAACAGCCATATAAAATATGAAATAGGAGGGAACCCAATTCTAGGAATTACTATCCAAATCCACACTAAGAGCCAATCCCTTAGCTTTGAAGATTCCTCCCTTGAAAGACAAAAGCTCCCTTTCTGACCTCACACATCAGAACGCCAAGTTCTCTGGCCTTTGGACTCAGGCTGAAACTAACACTATTGTCTCCTATTAGCACTTCCTTCCCTGCTTGCCTTTCTGCTTCCTCCCTCCCTTCTTTCCTCCTTCCTTCCGCCTCCCTGAGCCTCTCCCTCCCTCCCTTTCCCTCCTTCACTCCTTCCCTCCCTCCCTTCCTTCCTTTCATCCTTTCTTCCTCCTTTCTTTTCTTTCAGGTGAGGTCTTACTACTCACTGTATATTGCCCAGGCTGGCTCTCCTAGGCCTGCTGGATCTCAGACCTCAGATTGTTGAACTTTGCAGCCTCCATAACATACAAGCCAATCCCTATGATAAATCTATCTGTCTGTCTGTCTGTCTATCTAATCTATCTATCTATCTATCTATCTATCTATCTATCTATCTATCTATCTATCTATCTATCTATCTAATCTATCTATCTATCTATCCATCCATCCATCCATCCATCCACTCTCCTCACACTGACATCACCACAACCATTGACATTATTTTTGTCTATGTAATTGATATTTTCCAAAAAATTAAAAAATTGGAACAGTACAGTATTTATTGTTTTGTGTCTGATTACTTTAACCTTTCATACTGCTTTTGAGATTTCTCTCTGATGTTGCACTTATCAGTTTATTCCTTTTTATTTGTGAGGAGTAATTTACTGTAATGATACAACGTGGCTTATCAGTTTACAGACATATGTGTAGTTTCTTGTAATTATGAATAAACCTTTAATAAAAAATCATGAACGGACATATGCTTTCAGTTCTCTCAGGTAAATATCCAGGAGTGACGTTGCTAGGATTTCTATCTATCTATCTATCTATCCATCCATCCATCCTATTGATTCTGTTTTTGTGGAAAATCTTTTCCAATGCATTGATGCATCAGTTAGGACTCTTTCAATGCTAAGTAACTGAGAACATAATTCATTTTAGCCTATATAATAATGAGAAATTATTGACTCGGAGAACTTGGAAGGCCTATGTTCAAGAGATGTATTACTGGACTTCTCGGAAAGTACAATTTAGTTAGCTCATGGGAATGAATGCACATGGACATCTTGGTGGAAACCATCTCTAAGGAAAACTCAGGGATAAGTGAAAAATATTTTTAACATATTTATATTTGTAAATGACTCTATTCTTTAGAAATGAACTCTTCAGATTAATGATTCAGCAGATATTAAAATTTAAAAAAGGGAAATAGAAAAAGACACCCACAAGGTTTGTGATGTCAGTGCAGCGATAGGCACTTTATAAAGGAAAATTGTGGCAGTCTCTTTTATTCTCCTATTAATACCATATCTGCAAAAATAATTTCATGTCAATAGATATCAGTATTTTGAAAGGGAAAAATACAATAAATAAATTTATATTTCTTAGGGACTTAGAAAGTTAAAAAAAAAAACAGAGAATGATACCATTCAATGACCTATTGATTAACCAGGATGGCCTTTTCACTTCTTTCTTTGTAGTAAACCCTCTCTCCTCACACTGACACCACCACAACCATTGACATGATTTTTGTCTATATAATTGATATTTTCCAAAAAATTCAAAAATTGGAACAGTACAGTATTTATTGTTTTGTGTCTGGTTACTTTAACTTTTCATACTGCTTTTGAGATTTCTCTCTGATGTTGCACTTAGCAGTTTATTCCTTTTTATTTGTGAGGAGTAATTTACTGTAATGATAAAATGTGGCTTATCAGTTTACAGACATATGTGTAGTTTCTTGTAATTATGAATAAACCTTTAATAAAAAATCATGAACGGACATATGCTTTCAGTTCTCTCAGGTAAATATCCAGGAGTGACGTTGCTAGGATTTTTAACTGTTCTTTAACTATAAAAGATACTTCAAAATAGATTTCTGAAGTGGTTGTTCATTTTGCATTCTGAGGGACAACGTGTGAGTCTTCTGGTGGTTCATCTACCCTGGCAGGATTGACGACTTTAGTCATTGGAATAGGTGTGCAGTGGTGTCTCATTGGGGCTTTAATTTGTATTTTAATAGTGACTAATGAGGTTTATTCCTTAGTGACTCAAGGTTAGTGAAAGAGATTATCATCCTCATGTGTTTGTAGTGTGTATCTTAAAATGTGAAGCATCTGTTTATATCTTTTGCATATTTTATTAGTAGGTTATTTGTTCTTTTATGATTGAATCCTGGATAGCCGTCCTTTATTTAGAAACATATTTTCTAAGTATCTTCTCCTGATCCATGGCTTGTCTTTTTTATTTTCTGAATAGTTTTTTTAAAGAACAAAATCTTTGATATTTTGATGAATTTGAGTTTATCAATTTACTCTTTACCTTTTGTGCAGTATCTTAAGAAGTAAATCCATATTTAAATTTTAACTATTCTTGTTATATAATTTCTATTATTTTAAGTCTTACTTTTAGGTCAATGATGTATTCTAAGTTAAGTTTTGTATGATTTTAGGTAATGGTAGATGTATTTTCTTTCCTTCCATTATCTCTCTCTTTCTCATTCTCTTTGTAATTCTTAACATAAGGATTATCAAATCTTTTCAACCTTTACTTGAAAAGACCACATCTCCTATAGAACCACTTAGATAATTCAACAACTTTATCCAAAATCAAATCACCATGAAATGTGGGTCTATTTTTGGACACTTTATTCTGATTTATGTAGATATATATGTATATATACATATACACACACACAGAAGTTTGTACATATCTATACTCAGACACAAATATACAAGTGTCTTCACTTAAAATAAGTTTTGACATCAAATAGCACAACTTCCATGACTTTATTCTTTTTCAAAATTATTCTGGCTATTTCATGAGCTCTGTGATTCCACATAATTTATTTATTTTTTGGTTGTTTTGAGATACTTGTAAATTTAAGTGAAGTTGTCAAAAATAGCATAGACTTACTGCATATACCTTTCACCTGACTTCCACCAGTTATAACATTTTGCGTAATTCTAGGACAATATTACTGCCAATGTACTGATGTTGATTAAAGTCACCAATCATATGCTGATTTGAGTTTGTTTTACCTCAACTGACATGCAGTTATGTATGGGTTTCTTGGAGGGTGCTTGTATTTAGTGTCATTAGGTTTTATAAATGCATAAACTAATCTAATCATATCCACAATAAAATACAGAACAGTTTCATAACCCTGAGGATTCCCTGAGATACTCCTTTAAAAAAATGTTATTTTTTATACTATTTTAACATATAAAGGAAAAATGTAAATATGGTACAGAGATTACTGTATACTTCTCGGCTTCCTATATTGTTAACATCTTACATTGATATGGTGCAGTTGTTGCAGTTAGTGGGTCCTCTTGAAACATTATTATTAAAGTCCACACTTCACTCAGATTACCTTGCTTTTAACCTTTCCTTTTCCTTTCCATGATTCCATCCAATATTACATTACATGTATTTGTCATGTTGCGTTAGTCTTGTCTGGGTGACGATCGTTTTTCAGACTTCCGTTGCTTTTGATGACCTTGGTAGTTTTGAGGAGTTCTGATCTACCATCTTGTAGTATACACGCTCATGGCTGATGTAGTGTTTGTCAGGTTTTATTTGCTGTAATGTTACTCTTCCCTCACCTCTTTCATACTCTACTTTTGGAAACAACTTACTGTGAGCATCTCACTCTTAAGGAATTAAAATGGAAAGTTGTACTTCACTTCCTTGAGATCAGAGAATCTGTATCTGGCCATCTCTCATCCATTTGTCTTCAGTTAATATCATATTTATTAACACACCAAAATCATAGCTAGACATAATTAAGTGTAAGTTTAATTTGATTTTTGCCAGTGAAGTGACCCTTTGTTCCCAAAAGTTTTTAATTATATTTTTATTATTTGGAATTTAAAATCATAAGCTTTTTCAAATATATAAGCTTCCATATTTATGTACTATTGTTCTTCTATTTCTATTTCCAAAGAATTTCTATAATTCTTTCTGGAACTAATCTCTTTCTATCAACACATTATTAAAAAAAATAAAAAAATAATAAATAAATAAAATAAAATAAAATAAAATAGCACACACCCCATTGGCATACTTTTTCCCTTTAAAGTTACTATATATAAGCAACCAATTTTTTGTTTTGTTGTATATTTATCAAAATATTTCTCAAGGTATAATATTTCTTTAAAATCCAAGCTTCATAAATTACTTTTTATTTTTGGGCAAACTTTCAGATGCCCACTAGGCCAGTGTCATAGAATTAGTTTTTTTTTTTATTATTATTGTTGAATCCTACATTGCTCATACTATGAAACTACTGTATTAAAAGTTTCAGATTTCTATACTTGACGTATCAAACGTTGACCTCTTGTTTACAAAACAGCCCAGTATAGCAGTTCCTGAGAACAGATGGTTTTAGCATATATTCATTAGATAATATTTCCAGAAATTGATGATTGGGGCCTGGGGCTGAGTGACTCTGATATATCAGAACTTACTATGTGATTTCTTGTGTGAGCACCTAGGTATCTGACAATACCGTTTACTAAGTGAGGAACCACAGAGTGCAAATATAACTTCAAATTAAGGGGGTTTACTAAGAATTAAAACAAAAACTAAGAATTAAACAACAAAACCAGAATGTGAAACCATAAAATCAAAACTAAAATATGTATATAAAATTCTGCATGTGAATAAATTGAAAAGGGATATATTAAAAGGGCAGAATTTACTATTAATACTTAATGTGAGAAACACAAACCCATTCTGAAATAATCCAAAAGAAAAATCAGTAAATGATAAAAGATAAGCCAAAAGTAAACTATAGAAAAATTCTTTTGCCCCAACATATGAAATATAGAGATCATAAGAACAATAAGAGGTAGTAAGTGAAGTATAATGATGCTGTTTATCTATTTGACAGTAATTAAAAAAAGACAAAACATTAATCAGAAAATTTTTTAAAAGAGGACAAAGTGACAATATATAATAATTGTATTTGTTTTCTATTATTGCATAAAACATTATCACAAATACAATGAACTACAAAATTTATTATTTTTAAGTTTCTGTAATTCAGGACTCCGGGCTCAGTTTAGTGGGGTTCATATTTGAGGTTTCATAAAGCTTGAATTCAAGGGACTAGAAGACCTTCATTTCTCATGTGATTATTAGAAGAAAGTGGTTTCTTGTAGATGAAGGATAGAGGCCCTTCTCTTGTTTTAGCTTATTGTAACTACATTTGGGGATCTTTGTCCTCCAGAGGCAGCCCTCATCTGCTTGCCATGTGCTTCTCTCTCTTTAGCAGTTTATGACTTTATTGGCTTCCGTGGTGGGAGGGACTACTCACTTTGATTTCTTCTTTTCCTCCAGTCAGCTGCGAGATAATCATCTCTTTGTAATGCAATGTAATCATAGACGTGACTATTCCATCACCATTCGCCTTTTAAATACAATCTGATCAAGGGCGGCACTATCCCATTTTATCCCTAGGCTCCCTTAGCACTTAGGTGTAGGAGCTATACAAGAGTTGTGCACCAGGGGGCAGGATTGTTTGAGTCGCTTTATTATTTGCCTCCTACAGGAACTGTCAAGGTTTAGTAAACAAGAGTATTCAGTCACTTTTATGAGATTGTAAATTGATTTTTTTTTCTTGAGAAAGGGTCCCACTTTGTCTCCCTGGAGAGAGTGCAGTGGCCTCATCATACTCCATAGCAACCTTAAACTCTTTTGCTCAAGAGATCCTCTTACCTCAGCCTCCTGAATAGCTGGGACTACAGGTGTCTCCCACCACACCTGACTAATTTCTCTATTTTTTACTAAAGACCTCCCACCACACCTGACTAATTTCTCTATTTTTTGCCAAAGACAGGGTCTCCCGGAGCTCAAGCCATCTACCCACCTCAGCCTCCCAGGGTACCAATATTACAGGTGTGTGAGCCAGATCCATAAATTGACTTTAAAAAATTTCTGACAGGGCAGTGCCTGTGGCTCAAAGAAGTGGGGTGCCAGCCCCATATGCGAGACGTGGCGGGTTCAAACCCAGCCCTGGCCAAAAACAAAAACAAAAAAAAGATTTCTGACATAAAATATGTATCAAAATTCTTGACTTTTTCATATAATTTGATCAAGTAATTCTACACTTTAAGTTTGTTTTCTGTATAAATAAGCTACTATGATACTCACCAGTGTTTTATAAAAAGTAAAATAATATGTAAAAAA
Organism: Arctocebus calabarensis; assembly: GCA_963573935.1. NCBI lineage: Eukaryota > Metazoa > Chordata > Mammalia > Primates > Lorisidae > Arctocebus > Arctocebus calabarensis. The sequence goes on from CAUYON010040761.1 coordinate 55,138, forward strand.
CTGTTTCAGGCTATGTGAGATTATATAGATTTATAGATTTTTGGTACCATATAACAGGGTACAATAGGATTTTGTTAGATCATATAGATTATATAGATTTTTTGGTATCCTACTATAATTAAAATATGTATATTAATGATGTAAGGGAAAATACTGGACAATGGCTGTTCTACTCAGTTATATAAATGGCTATTTGTTTACTTTTTGTTTATTAGATGTAAACATTTTTAAAGTTTATTACTTGTTTAGGCAGTTCTAATTAGATAATTTGGCTATAATTATCACACAAGATAAATACACATACCCATTATAGTTCCACAGAATTACACAAAAATAAGATTTATTATTGTTTAGAAATGGTCTGTATTGAAAAATACCAGGGTGCTGCCTTTTCATAATTATAATACTGCAGATATTCTAAGACTATATGAATTATTACAAATGCAAATTTTATGTTGTGGGGTGATTGAAGGGCGATGCCTGAGGTAAATCATTATCAGAGCTAACAGACAGTGCTCCCATATCTCATATTTCAACAAATTCCTTTATGTCCTCTAGGTTACAGAGATTTTTTTATTTTATCAAATAGATTTTTGCATGAAATAGACTTCCCTATATTAATTATCTTAATACATATTGGAGAAACATCCTATTAACTTATACTTAACATGTAAAAATTCTTTTGCAGTTTTAAAAATCTTTGTCTTCACCATGAAACTTTTCATTCATTCTACATTAATGCCTTAATTTAGAACACTTAAGTATGAAAAAGCAGCAACTTTGTACAGTTTTTGGCCTTGATGGACTTCTGAAATAATATTGGTGTAGAGTGGTATTAATAATACAGATTTCAAATTCATTTTTAGAATGTGTTATTAGGTATGCTTTGAGTTGGTGTGGGCCAGATGGATTATAATACTCATTAAACTGCTGACCAAAAGAATGGGACTATGTTGATGGTGATGCTTTTTATTCTGCCCAACATCTGCATTTCTAATTTGTCTTAATTATGTACATATACAATTTGGTCAACGTTTTGCATTTCAAAAATTCATCCTAATTTCAAATGTATCCGATAGTTCATAAGAGCAATTATGTATTTAAATGAGACAATCATTCTCTAATTGGCGTATTTCAATTTCCACTGCAATGTGCCAATTAACTAGAATCCACTGCAGACCATAATATCTCCAACAGAGAATTTATAGACTATCAACTAAACACAGCAGTTTTGAAGCAACATATCCTAAACTTTATTTCCTATAATTACTTTCACAAAGGGAGTTTGTGCTGAAATGCATAAATTGCACTTAAATTAAAACATATATCATCTTTGGCTGGACTTTGTTCACCTCTAGACTCAAAGTCATTTCGTTTAATTCAAGCAAATGTAATGAAGTTAGGGTATTGTAATATTTGATCGTCACTTTTTAATTTAGTATATTATGAGACTATACTAACTTTTGAAGATTCCTGACAAGCAATGTAAGATATCATCTCTATATTTCTAAAAAACACCCAAACCAGTAATGATTCAGTCTACCTACCTAAATATCATCTATCTAGCTAATTATAATTTGCTTTATATGTGGTAGTTTATGATTAATTGTGACAATGATTTATAGAGGATATTAGTGTTATTGGATTTCAAATAAGATTGCCTTCAGATTTTTCTCCTAAAAGGGGTTGAGGTATTTATTTAAACCAATACAAAATATCAAATTATGAATTCATAAAGTCAAGGATATTACAAATTTAATATAAAATATTACTAAATGTCCCATGCCCTGGGAATTATAATTTATATTTCATTGAAGACCATCCTGTTGTACAGATTCACGATACATGACCATTGTCAATTTTTACCATCATATTTTGGAACATTTTCTTAGTGTCTTTTTTTCCTTTTTGTCACAAGTTCCATTTCTTTTTGACAAATTGGTTAAAAGTTAAATTAATGACCTTTTAGAGCTCTCAAGCTTGATCTTAATTTATCTTCAGTTTATTGATTGAATAAAAATTAAAAATTAAAAAAAATTAATAAAGTTAAATTACATTATTTAATTGGGGCTTTCCTCAATGTTTAATATTATTGTCATTTTTCATTTTCCATTTTTTATAGTAATTTATAAATTAGAATAATATGTCACAATTGTTCAAAATAATGAATAAGCACATATGAGTTGCTTTTGAATGATGTTTGTGGTAAATGTTAACGAGAAAAACAGGTTACAACATATTTGTATACAACAGCAGAAGTCTTGAATATGTGTCTGCATTGTAATAATGTGGATCTCTCTGTGGTGGGACTGAGAATGATTTCTTTAATTATTTATATTTATGTTTCTTATTTCAGATTAATATGGGGTTACAAATATTTTATTTAATTTTTTTTCTTTTTCTCCTTATATTTAGTATGGCATTGATAAGCTCATCTTCTGCTTGATAGTAACAAATTCCATATAGTATTTGATCTCATCCAATGGATCCTAACTGTTTGTGTAAATAAAATGTAGATCTGAATTCCACTTCAAGAAAGTCCAGTCTGTGCTCTTAAAGTAGGTCAGAAGAACTTGGATATGAACAAAACTTTGATATCAGTGATCTGAGAATCAAGCTCTGTGAAACTCTAATCAACATTCTCACATGTATGAATACAGCATGACATTACATTAGGCATTCAATTAAAAAAAGTATCATTCAAGATTTTCTGAAATCTTGATCTTGTCTAACTTCAAAATAAAAAAATACAAATTCCTCCACCTGCCAGTCTAGCAGGTTGGGCCCACAGGCCACATGCAGATTATTTGAGGACTGTTTTACTTAACTGTAGCATTGGATATTGTGGTAAGTATGCATGCGTAGACCTTTCTGTTGGTGTTTTTGCTTTTAGTTTGCGGCCTAAGACAACTCTTGAACTTCCAATGTAATGCAGAGAATAAAATAGATTGGAGACCCCTGGGACACTCTTATTCATAGGAAGCTAAGCAGTCAGACATAAGATGTCTCTAAGAACAATTCTAAAAAGAGGCCATGAGATTTGGAAAACTGTTAGTGCAAATAAGCACAGGATGAGAAAAACCATTGAGGAAATTCACACTTGAAAATCATACATTGAAAATGTAACTAAAAAAATAGCTTTTTTCACAACTAAACTTAAAGCTTATAAAATATTAATGTGAAATTTTATGAAAACTAAGGTCTGTATTTAGTTTGCTAACACCTTAGTATATCTTTCAAAATCCCAACAAATGATGTCAGTTGCCTTCTAACACATTCTCTAAAATCCTTAAATTATAGAAGTGTAATTTTACGGTCTTTTTGTCTGTCTGTGTCACTGGAATTTCATATTTAATGTTTTCCACATAAATCTAAGTCCTAGCTCAAATTCACCTTCCAATGCACTTTTTTTTTTTTTGGTAGAGTAAGTCTCACTTTATGGCCCTTGGTAGAGTGCTGTGCCGTCACAGCTCAGAGCAATGTCCAGCTCCTAGGCTTAGGCAATTCTCTTGCCTCAGCCTCCGGAGTAGCTGGGACCACAGGCGTCTGCCACAACACCTGGCTATTTTTTGTTGCAGTTTGGCTGGGGCCAGGCTTGAACCCGCCACCCTTGGTATATGGGGTCGGCGCCCCCCCACCCTGACTGAGCCTCAGGTGCCACCCCTCCAGTGGTGCTGTTTTTCTTCCCTATTTATACTTTCTCAAGAAGTAAATTCCTGTGATTGTATCTCTCAGGAAAAGGACGATATTTTTGTCTCCTTCTTCATTCCTCTTCTCTGTTCCTCCCTGTTCCATCGTCCTAGCCCCATCCCTATCCTCACCCAGATCCCATCTACGCAGGTCAGCCTAGAAAGTAAGGAACTTGGATTCTTCTACCAGCCGGACAAGCTTCTGGAATTCCACACTTTTCCTCCTGTATTCCCTCTCCTCTGCTAGCTCTCCATAGCTAAGTACACTGAGTTCATGCAACCAATAAGGTTTCCCATTCTTGTTTCTGAGATAGTTCTGCCAGAAGCAGTCTCATTCATCCCTAATGTCCATTACTATTTAAAAATAAATAATTGTTCACCTTAAACCAGCACTTAGCTAATGTCTGTTATAAATTTACTTTATTGCAAATATGTTTAATGCATATTTCTACCATAAAATGCAATACAATTGCCCTTAACTGAACATGTATTAGATTCTTTTTTTTAAATAACAGTTAATTCATGCATGCTCTAAGTGGTATAATCTACTAATGATATCTACACTGTTGTTTTAATTCATTGCCACAAAAAGCAATCTTGAACTTAACAATTTTAATTAAAAGTGTGAGTGTGTGCACATCTCTGGGGCCATCCATTCTAAGGTGATGGGAAAGCATCATGAAGTGATGGGGGTGGATACTGACACTTAGGGTTCTTTAGCTTGATGATGAATCTACCTTGCTGTGAATATAAAAGACATGTGGTATGTGTGTTCAGAATTTAATTTTTTTCTTAGCTATAGCAGAATCCTGCCTTGCTCATGATCTACTAGGGCATCTTTTTTGACCTTGCCTTCAACATATGACTTTTTAACTATTTTTCAATTATTATTTTTTAGGATTCTCCTGAGAAGGAGCACAAATAGAAAATTTGCTATAAGGAATTGGCTCATGTAATTATGAAAGCTAAGAAATTCTAGGATCTGGAGTCCGAGGGCCTGAGAGCCAATACAGCTCCTAGTGTAAGTTGCAGATCAGTGTAAAGGGAGGGTGAGACTCTGTCCAAATTAAAGAGCATCAGAGAGGAGAAAATTCTCTCCTATAAGCCTTGTTCTATGCGGGCCTTCTGCCATACTAATTCAAACGTTAATCTCTTTCAGAAACACCCTATGAGACACACCTAGAACAATGTCTAAAAAAATGTAAGGGCACCCCATGGCCCGGTCAAGTTGGCAAACAAAATAACCACCACAAATGTATTTAGAAACTTGAACATGTGTGTTTCCTTCTTTTAATAGCCGACCTATTAAATGCAAAAGCCTGTAGTTGTGGACTTTACGAAATACTTCTTCATTTCTTCAGTATTTTCTTAGCCGTGTGGTCCTGTCTTTGTCTAATTAATAGTCCTTGGGACACTGCAGCTTTTATTTAAACTAAATTTTGTTCTTCTAACAATGTAGGGAATACCTGCCCTCCTGCCTATAGTTCTGGGTTCTGCCTGGTTTTAGTCAACTTTGAGACCCCCAAGTTTGGTTCCCATAGACAGTATATTGGGATATTCAGCTGAATAGTAAGAACTAACAAATGCTCCTGTGCCTGTTACTCTCATAATTTTCTCCAAACTTGAAGAAAGCGCTAGTAATTTCTAGCCAATAATTATTAATGAGTCAAATTTCACTTTTAATTTCTTCTGTTAAGTTAGCCTTTTATGATGCTAAGAGAGTTGTCCTAACACTAACAAATTAGAAAGCAGGGGAAAAATAGTAATATATTGTGAATATCAAGTACCTTCTACCTTTTTCTTGGTAACAGGCCTAATGCTTTTGACCAAGTAGGTGAGCTTGTGATTTAAGATGAACTAATCAGGTTATTTTTCTATAACTACTGGGATAAAATCAAATCTGGGAAGGTGATATTAACTGGACATCTATCTTCTCCATCAAAAACAATTTATTGAGTATGGTGTGGCAGAAACTGTACTAGACAATGATTAGAATGGTTGGCAAAACCGATCGTGTTTGTTCTTAAAGGACTTAGATTCTTGTGTTGGGAAGATATGTGCAAATTAAAATTGAGAGCACATATGAACAAAGTTTCATCAAACAAGGGCGATCTAGGAAGGTCTCCATTAAAAAAAAAAAGCACGTTAGTGTGGTACCGAGGATAATGCTTTTCTACAGATAACCCATCCTCATTCCCAGTGCATATGACTATGGTGAGTAGTTCTTGACAAACACCAACGGTAACATAGACTTGAAACACAGTTCTCAAATGTAAACGGCTTTAGCGTTAAAGTCCTAAACAGATAGACATCATCTTCTGTTGCCTACTGGGATCTATGTCTAGGTTCTTGGTTAAACACTAATATTGGAAAGCGAATTTTGAGTCTCAGCATCCTGTTCAGCCCTGCTCTACACACTTATTTGTTGTTTGTGTGACAGTTGAAGGGGGCAGCTCTGTCTGCACTGTGCTGACGGCTGAGGTGCTGCCCAGGGGCATCTGGCCGCAGGCTTGTTTCTCAGCTTATGTTGATTCACAAGACTTGATGAAATTCTAACGCAAGGCTTTAATCCAAGTGTTTTTGGTGTTATTTCCTTTAGCAAATTCAAGACTACAGAATGCCAGTTTCCTAGATGTTTTTTTCTACACTTGATCTTAGCCAAAAGGCCGAGAGGCGATTAGATGTTTTTTTCTGTTGGCATTTAGATAATTTTGCATGTATAATCAGCTTTTTCTCCAGCCCTTGTAGCCTAATATGGGAGCAGATGTTAAGAACTTGAGGGAGCATCTACTATTTTTATTACTTTTTTAGCAGAACCTCTATAGAAATCACATACTTTGACAAGCAATGTAATGCTTAATGATTTGACCATTTTTTTAAAAATGTGTAGCTTTTTCTTATTAGAAAAATCGTCCAAAAGCCTCAACCCCAAACTTAACTACTGATAACATTCAGTGTACAAGCCTATCACAATGCAAATTCTGTTATTTTTACTTAACTGAGTCCCTATGTGCATGTTGATACATTGTCTTTAACTTACATTTTAAATAATTCCTATGTCACTAAATTCTCTAATTGCTTTGTTTTATATTTCCTGTTTTTTGTAATAATTTTCAGATAATTCATGTCCAGTGTTGAAATAATAGAAAATCTTAACTACAAAAATTCCATGATACAGGGCGGACACCGTGGCTCCAGTCTGTAATCCTAGCACTCTGGGAGGCCAAGGCAGGAGGATCACCTGAGCTCGAAAAAGAGTTCGAGACCAGCCTGAGCAAGAGTGAGACCCCGTCTCAAAAAATTGCCGGGCATTGTGGTGGGCACCTATAGTCCTAGCTACTCAGGAGGCTGAGGCAAGAGAATTACTTGAGCCTAAGAGTCTGAGGTTGCTGTGAGCTATGATGGGGTGGTTCTCTACCTGGGGGGCAATAAAATGAGACTCTGTCTCAAACAAAGAAACGAAAAAAATTCCACGATATAATTACTGTTAGCATTTGGTAACAGTAGATATGTTAATGCTTGTGTAATTTATTGTACACATCTTTATTGCAAAATTTATGATTCATATAGCATTTTATAATATTTTTAAAGTATAGCTAAGGTATGACAGTAAATAGCTTAAATTTATTTTTACACCCAATTTATATGCCTTAATTGTTAGATTAAGATTCAATTTTCAAGTGTACTATAATTTATACAACCAATTGCTGATCATTTATATTGCTGTAAACATTTTGATCTTGCCAACAGTGCTATAAAGAGCATCCTGGAACTTTTTTTGTTTTTAAATACATATAAATGTAAATTCTACATCAAATTTTGCAAAGCAAGAATGTTCAGCGTTCAGGTTTTATGTTGAAAACAAAAATAATTTCTTCTCTTTTACTATTGCTTTTATGTCTTTTGCTTGGAACATTTTATGGAATTTTACTTAATTGTGTTTTTCTCATTATAATGCCCAAATGACTCTTAAAAGTTATATCTTCATCTGAAGCTGATATTGACATTGAAAGTGACATTGAAACAGTTTTAGACTCAAAATGCCCTTTAAATGTCACTAGGATTTTTTTAAACATTGGCTTAAAAGGATTAATAATACTTCTAAAAAAAAATTCCTGGTGTTACTTTTACTCTCTGCGCACATATAAATGTAGATTTTAATAGAGTCAGTTTAAGTATGATACTTCTAATTCAATAACTTCAATAATTCAATGACAGGACAATGTTTTCTACTTTGGAATGTATATACACATTAATATCCTAAATGTCACGCTTATATATTTATAATATTTAATGTGTATTATGATAATACTTTTCAGTTCTTCAATTAAAATTGTGGTTGGAAATCATTTATATAGGAAATAATCTCCATCTAATCACTGGATTTTAAAAAAGATATATACACACACATACATAACATTTACATGTTCCTAGTGCAATGTCACATATGTACGAATATAGGGAGGAGAGAGGAGTCGAGAGAGGGAGGCGAGTGAAGACTGGGTGCTCCATCCTCGTTTTCATGAAATAATCATAAGTTTGAATTGGAGCAAAAAGGGTGACAGTGAGAGCTGTGAGTGTAAACTCCACATCTTTAAAGCATCTTTAAAGGTCACCTTTAAAGAGCACACCTTTTTTCTCTATGCTTTGTTGTCTTGTCCACATCAATGGGGCTTTTAGTAACTTGAGCTATGGAAGGCCTATTAGGCCACCTGGGGAGAGAGGTGGCACATGGAGAGGGAGGGAGGTGTGCACATGGAGAGGGAGGTGTACACACGGGGAGGGAGGTGTACACATGGGGAGGGAGGTGTACACACGGGGAGGGAGGTGTGCACATGGGGAGGGAGGTGTCACACGGGGAGGGAGGTGTACACACAAGGAGAGAGGTGTCACATGGGGAAGGAGGTGTACACATGGGGAGGGAGGTATGCACAGGAGGAGGGAGATAGGCACATGGGGAGGGAGGGAGGTGTACGCACAGGGAAAGAGGTGTCACACGGGGAGGGAGAGAGGTGTACACACGGGGAGACAGGAATACCACAGGGCTGTACTGATGTCACCACATTTCGCGGGATGTATGCACAGTGGGCGGGAGGTAGGCACATG
>CAUYON010040762.1:0-27072 GCA_963573935.1 Arctocebus calabarensis
CTGTCTGTTTCATCTCTGGCTCTCCAGTCATTTGTTCATTTTTTTAAAAATAATTTCCACTTGCTACTAGGGAGGCTGAGGCAAGAGAATCGCTTAAGCCCAAGAGCTGGAGGTTGCTGTGAGCAGTGTGATGCCACGGCACTCTACCCAGGGCGATAAAGTGAGACTCTGTCTCTACAAAAAAAATAATAATAATAATAATTTCCACTTAAGTCAACAGAGTGTTGCAATTCCAACTTAAAAGTAAACATTTGCTCTATACCAACTACTTGCTAGACACTGTGCCAGGAATTTTCTCAAGTTTTTTCCTATTGTGTCTTGTAGGAGGCACTTGTGAGAAATACCTTGGCAATAAGGGAAAGGGATTTGACATCATTTAACACCATCGGTCTCTCGTTAAAGAGCGCGAGAGCACATGAGAGCATGTGGTGAGAACACCGACATTATTGCACAGCAGTCTCCACTCTTGTGGGGCATTACTTCTATAAATAACCTCAGGAGAAGCTGCTGCGGGAACTAAGACTGACAAGCTGTTGCTGAGATTGCTGCCGAGATGCTCGCTCCTACTAATATTGACTGTGACTTCTAAGGTGCTTCGGAACCCAAGACCAGAATGAGACCTACCCCCTAGTAAGCTGGCAAGAGGCCCGCGATGGTGGAGTGGGCTGGGGCTGGACTAGCGTTCCAGCTCCAACAAGGCCCTGGGTTGGGGCCGGAGGCATAGCTTCACCAGGTCCCAACAAGTGGCACCCCAGACAGGACCCAACGGTGTTTATTGCGTAGGAGGAAAAAACCAAGACTCAGAAAGACAAGTGACTTGCCCAAGGCCACATGCAGAAGGTGTGGCAAAGCCCTGTCTTTCCCCTGTCCCTATAAGTGACATCATCCTGACTACTTCAGCCTCTGCTGACTTTAATAGGTTTTTTCATTCTAACCAGATATGATTTTGCTATATCCAGGTATCCTAATGTATTGATAAATTAAATAAAACATTAAAAAAAGCCTATTGAAATTTTAAATGGAAATTGAATCAATTGCTATACGCAGAAAACAACCTTAAAAATGAGACAGCAGGGTGGCGCCTGTGGCTCAGTGAGTAGGGTGCTGGCCCCATGTACCAAGGGTGGTGGGTTCGAACCCAGCCCCAGCCAAACTGCAATAACAACAACAACAAAATAGCCAGGAGTTGTGGCAGGTGCCTGTAGTCCCAACTGCTAGGGAGGCTGAGGCAAGAGAATTGCCTAAGCCCAAGAGCTGGAGGTTGCTGTGAGCTGTGACACCATGGCACTCTACCCAGGGTTACAAAGTGAGACTTTGTATAAAAAAAAAAAAAAAAAAATGAGACAGCAAACCAAAACTGAAAAGAGTTCTATAATTCTAGCTAGATATCCAAGTTTCTGGGCCCATGAACTTGCTGCCGACTAGATGAGGGGAAGATCAAACCACATCTCCTGAGATTTTCTCCTTGACCCAGCTGAGACTATCAACTTATAATTGGTGCTTAGAATAGTGTCTGGAACATAAGCACTATAAAAAGTTTGTTAGCACAAGTATATGTAACCAATCGGTGTCAGGTTTTACCATCTGGCAAGTATAAAAGAAGGGAAAAAAGGAAGGAAAGAAGAAAGACAAAAGGAAAGACATGAATAATAAAGAAATAAGAAAAGAAATCACAGAATGGTATATATAAAGAAGAAAATATCTATATCACTCTGTGTTAATTCGTATCGTCCCAGGGCCCAACTAAACAAAAGTTTCACACCCTCCCACTGGACCAGGAGTCCTCAAACTATGGCCTGCAGGCCACATGCTTTGGTGTGAATTGTATTTGTTCCCATTTTGTTTTTTACTTCAAAATAAGATATGTGCAGTGTGCATAGGAATTTGTTCATAGTTTTTTTTTCCTCCAATGGTCTGAGGGACAGTGAATTGGCCCCCTGTTTAAAAAGTTTGAGGACGCCTGCTCTAGACATCCCACACTTTGCAGAAAAAAAAAAACAACATTGAGACAGTGTCCCAGGAAAGAAATAATTACAATTTAAAATAAAATCACATCCCCGGTGTGTTCCCAGGGGAGCGGAGTAGCATGTTTCACAGGAGAGATAACAGTGCTTTCTTTAGGGAGGAACCTTGATGGCCTCTTTGGGCATAAAAGGTGTAGATCCCAAACCTGGGACAGATCTAGAATGAGGAGAAAGGCATCTGGGGTTTCCTAGGTGGCCTGGGAAATGAGGGAGGTTTGTGGGAATATGAAGAAGCAGGGAAGATAATAATCTTGCTCACAGCCCTCTATGGGTGAGAGAGACAGACAGACAGACAGACAGCGACCTCTCCTCTCCTTCCCTCCCCATCCTTCCACTGAAGACTAAAAGCTCCACGTCCTCAGGGCTGGGGTCTGTTTTGCATTTACTGCTCTGTATCCAAGCATCTAGCCCAGCGCCTTGCACACAGTAGTTGCTCAATTTGTACCTATTGGCCGAATAAGTAACAAGGGGAGGTGGGGCAACGATGGCAGGAATTCAGATCCTAAGGGGCCCCTCATGGCAAGGGAAACTGAGGCCTGGGTAAGAAGACTGATGTGCAGCATTCAGGGGCAGTGTGTTCTCTGTACTCTACGCCCTCCATCACACTCAGGGTCACCGAGATGCCGTCTGTCCCCACTGGTGTGCCGGTGGGACTGGGGGAGTTGGGGTGGATGGAATGAACCAGTTTCCACTGGAATGGCAAGAAGATGGTAGTTCCCAGAATTCTGCCCACTCTGAAAAGGCCAAGAAGACGTAAGCCCCTTGTAACTTCTTGGAAATCTAGGCAAGAGGCAGGGTGGAAATGCAAGGAGATTTAGAAGGCTGGCAGGAACTAACCGGGTACAGTGCACACCTCTAATCCCAGCTACTCAGGAGGCTGAGGCAAGAGGATTCCTCAAGCCCAAGAGTTTGAGGTTGCTGTGACCTATGATGATACCACAGAACTCTACCCAGGGTGACAGAGTGAAACACAATCTCAAAAAAAAAAAAAGTCTTGCAGGTTAGGAGATACCTTCTACCCCTCTCAGCCCAGCCAGCTGAGTCTTGGAATAAACTAGAAATAGAGCAATTCGAGTGAAGGAGTAGCTTCCAACCCCCACTGTGTACCAGCAGACACAATGGCATTGCATGGGTTAGCGTCACACCCAGCATAAATCAAACAAAGCAATGTAGAAAGCCGGCCTCAGTGTCTCCTGCAGAATAAAGCACAAGCTATAAACCATCCTTCCCTGAGGAGCTATCCGGGAAGTAGATGGACCCATATTCCAATATCAGCAAAAGCTATTGATTGGTACTTATTAAGTGGCCACGTGCTCCTAGTGCTGGACAAAAGATTCAGTTCCACTTATAAAAGCACTCACTCAATAAGAGTATCAACATTAATATAAATACTGAGTGACAGTCCCATCATGACCCTGAGAGGCCACATCAGAGAAGGCCCTGAGGATTTAGAAAACAAGCCATTGTTGGCACAATCTCCTCCAGGGAGACAGGCAAGAGGCGCACTGTCCTAGTTTACCAAGGACATTGAAAACAAAAAATGCTGGGATAGCTATTGGAAAACAATTCGTTTTAATTCTTTAAGACACATACAATAGCAAACAATAGTTTGCTTCTGTCCTGCAAGGTGAGGCTTACATCCTTGTGGTTCCCCCCAAAGGTAACAAGCAGATTTGCAAATCTCAAATTTGCCTGCATAAAGATTTTCAAAAGGGAGAAGAGTTCTTCCACAAAGCAGAGATAATTTAGCCCTTTTAAAGCTGAAGCTATAAACATTTGGCAACAGGAAGTGCAGAAAGAGGTAGGGGTAGGGCTGGGGTAAATAGAAAACCTTTGCCATCTATGCTGCAGGAAAAACAAATAAACCATACCTTGATTCAAAGATTGGTCCCTGAACTATATGTCATTTCTAGGAATAACTTCCCATTAATCCCAAGAAACATTTATGTCTATAAAGTTTGAACAGCTCTTCCATCAATTTATCTGGGATTTATAATAAGGGAGCTGTCATTTTCCAACAAGGAGATGATACGCCCGTTGACTCCATTTCTCTTGCTGGCACATGAGGAAATGGTGAGTAATGCTTCTTCCCCATGGGAAATGAATCAAGGGTGGCATAAACACACCCAGAGCCATACAATGGAGAACTCTGGTGTCCTGCCTGTCATCTCCTTCTCCCGCAGCTGATCAACGACAATATGTAAATTCCTGTCCAAGACAACCCGCCCCTGTCTGCCCACATTCCAGGAGCCCCTCCCTCCAGGAGCCCTTTGTGCATCTCTGACAGAGCAGCTTGATGAATGGTCTCCCTGACGCTCTCTGTCTCATTAGAGGACAATCCTGTGCTCAATTCTTAATGGACTTTACAAATTGGTCACCCTCCCTCTGGTGCAAGATTATTATAATTTTATTATTCATTCTGGGAATTAGTTGCCAAAAATGACAACATGATCATTACCACTGACAGATACAAGGAAGATCTCCCATGACATCTCAGGAAAAGGACCATCTGAAATAATGTTTGATCTTTAATTAGGAAGAAATGATTGGCCACCTTTCAGCAGGAAAAGTGGGAAGCTGCAGTGTATGCACGCTCTGCTATGAAAAGCCTGCAGGCCCCATGGCGCTAAAGGCAAAAATTAAGGCAGCTAATGCATTCAGAACAAAGCCCTCACTAAGCCAGCTGTAATATGCAAGTCAAATGTTCATCATTGTCAACCTCAGTTGCACATCATGAGTCAGAAGACATAGACTCAGATCTTGGATCGGACACCAAGCTATGTGGGCAGGTCATTGATTCTCTTCTGGTGCCAGTTTTTTTTTTTTTTTTATAAGTATGGCTAGACAGGTAAAGCAACAGTCATTTTGTCTTCTCACTTTTGAAACTCCTTCTGTGACTGACACTGTTGGTTACCTACACAACCACCATTCACTTCTCCCTTCTACTCCGTAGGCAGCATCCATCTCCCACAACAGAGAGAGAAAATGCCAGGTAGCTCACCTCTGTAGCCTTCCTCCCAACCTAAGGTGGCTGTGGGATATACTCTTACCAATGAAACATAAGTGGGCACATGCAGGGGTGGAGAGGCATCTGGGATTTAAAAAGGAGAGTGACAGAAGAGTAGGGAGAAAGGGAAGGAGAGAGAAAAATGAGCAGGTTGACATCTTCATCCTCTCCTCCTTCCTTCCAACGATGGATACTGATGAGTTAAGATGAGAACCTGGAGCTGCAGCAGCTGTGTTAAACCAGGAGGGGTAGGGTAGACCATTTAGAGAAAATGACCCAGAGCCACAGCACTGTGAGCCTGCTAAATCAACCCTGCAATTCCCTACTTCCCACTTCCTTGTTGTAAGAAGAAACATAAATGCAAACAGATAAGCCACTATCAGGTATTATTTTCTTCCTTGCAGCCAAAAGCATTCCAAATGATTTATTGTCCCAGGTCATCTTTGCCTTTTTTTTTATTTTAAATTTTGTGCCACAGATGAGAGCTGCCTACCTTGCTCTGTTGGATGTTAGAGGCTCCAGCAGAAGGCCCTCATACACCCCAGATAGGATAGAGAGAGCACCCCGTCCTCCTCAAAACACATTCTCAGCCTGGTACCATCTGTTATTTCACCTCTGTGGTCTCCCAGGCTCTCAGTAACTTAGAGCCTTCAGTGGATGAGATGCTCCTGAAGTTTTTGCCTCTTTTTAGGTAAAAATGAAAATTCTCAAGAAAATATCTTTAGGCTCAGTGCCTATACCTCAGTGGTTAGGGCTCCGGCCCATACACCGGGACTGTCAGGGTCGAACCCTCCCCTGGGCCTGCTAAACAACAACGACAACTACAACAAAAAAATAGTCGGGCGTTGTGGCAGGAACCTGTAGTTCCAACTACATGGGAGGCTGAGGCAAGAGAATCGCTTAAGCCCAAGAATTTGAGAGTTTGAGGTTGCTGTGAGCTGTGACACTACAGCACTCTACTGAGGGTGATGTAGTGAAACTCTGTCTCTGAAAAAAAAAAAAAAAGAAAAGAAAATATCTTTAGAGCTGACATTTGATCTTAAAATATACATAAGTTTTACAAAATAATATTAGCAAAGTGTTACAAAGGAAGAGAGCTTGAAGTCTAGTTGAAGAAATGTTTAAAGATTATTTTTTGAACCGTCTCACAACTTTTAAGAATCCACTCTAAACCTAAGCTATGCAGGGAATGTCATAAGCAATTAAATATCTGCTTTACTGCTGGATCCCAGATATTATGACTTTTATTAGCTAAATGATCTAAACGATGCTAGGCATGGTGGCCCACACCTATAATCCCAGCACTCTGGGAGAGCAAGGTAGGAGGATCACTTAAGGCCAGGAGTTCAAGACCAGACTGGGCAACATAGTGAGATCCCATCTTTACAAAAAGTTTGTTTGAAATATTAGCTGGCATGGTGGTTCATGCTTCTAGTCCCAGCTACTCAGGAAGCTGAGGTGGGAGTATCACTTGGGCCCAGGATTTTGAAGTTACAGTGAGTGATGATCAAGCCACTGGACTCCAGTGAGGACAACAAAATAAGACCATGTCTCTAAAAAAATTAATACAAATGCCAAACTAACAAACATTTTCCTAACAACACCATTCTGAGTGACTCAGACAAAGATCCGTTTTAGCCTAATTTTGATGTACTTTCCATTCATTCTGGGATAGGAGAAGCCGCTCCATAATAGGCCTCACGTCTGATTAGTTTGAGTGAGTGAAAGGGACAGTTATAGCTGGATTTATAGTCACTGGATAACATCTGAGCTGCTCCGTACCAAAGCTACCGAGGCTAGAAGCAAGTGTCACCAGGACAGCCATTTATGTGACTAAAATGGAAAAGCAAGATTTGATGGGAGGAAAGAAATGCATGCACCTATAACTCTAAGATATATTGACGAGTTTTATGTTTGGCTTTTTTTTTCAGGACTACATCCAGCACCTGCCTCTCTCCCCACCCGACCTCTAGAGATGTGTGTGTATGAATAAAGGGGCCTTAATGAAACCATGAATAATAAGTAAAGGGCTTCAGAAAAAAATACCACGGGGTCTCTGAATATTCTAATTCAAGCCACATGCGGCATACACATAGGCAGGGCCTAACTAGCCATCCTTCCTAGGAAATTCATTTGTTTGTTCCCACTGTTTGTTATTTTCTTTCCCCTGCTTGAAATATGTACTGCCAAAACCCCCACAGCAAAATAGTCAAAGTGTCTCAATGCTGGGTTTTTAAAACAACAGGTAGAACCAGTAATGAGTTGTTTCAATGTGCGCTTGGCCAAGCCCGCTGAAGATAAACCCCAAACTGCCGTTGGGGAGTTGACAAGCTCAGCAGCCCCTTGCCAATCGGTTTCGTTCTCCTGAAAACTCTGAAAAAGTGTCACTGAAAGAGACATTTCTGTATGGAAGTAGAAACCAGGAGATTAACGGCCAGGGCTTTTCTTGTCACTTGTTTGGCCTGTGTTTCAAATGCCTAAGTCTTAAGGAGGAAGAGAGGTTTCCATAAGCAAGATACAGAATAATTATGCTGTTAAGAAAAAAAAAAGGTTGTTAGACAGGTTTTAATGTAACCGGAGCAACCCCCAGCTTGACCAGTGAGACGGTACAAATGCAATTACATTGACTTCTGAGCTACACTGGCTCCTAGCCTCCACTTCAAAAGCTCCCATTATTTTGGGGAGTCCTTTTGATGTGTCTTGGTTCCCCTGGTTGGAGAAGCCCCAGCATCATCTCTCCCCACTCCCCCAACCCCATTGCCACAGCAGCCAGCCCTGCAGAGAAGGCTGTTTCTCTGCCTGGAGCACAGCCTCCCTGGAACTCCCAGGATGAAAACCCCTCAGCGTGCCACACGGGCCCTTCCTGCACTAAAACCACACTTGACACACAGAGTCATGGACATTGGAGACTCAGAAGGGGGAGGGTAGAGAGGGAGGTGTGAGATTATAAATTATCTATTGGTACAATGTCCACCACTCAGGTGACGGGCTAGACGTCTAAAAAAACCAAACAAACAAAAAATGAAAGCCACATTTGAGTCCCCTGCAGAGAAGGAAAGCATATCCCTCTTTTCAGCTCTGAATCCTGGTCTATCCCCAATGTGCAGGGCAGCTAAGCTTGTGTCCTGAATCTCAAATTCCATCAGGGAAACCATTTCATACCAGGCCCTCTCAGCTTAAAGGTCAGACTTATTTTAGAGACTGAGCTAGAGAAGAATTTTTGTTTTCTCCCACCCTCCAAGTGGCCAGACACTAGATTTCCTCTTCCCTACCGACCCCCACGAATATTCAGAAGACAACTGTGGGTATATGGACACATACACCTCCTCTTCTCTGGGAAGTAGCTGCCCTCCCAGGAATCCATGTTTCTGCCGTGTGGCATTTCCACCGCTAATTGGAGCAGAGGAGGCTGATGAACTCTGCTGGGTTTATTCACACTCTCTCTTTCTCTCAAACCAGGGAGACAAGATAATGATGATGATGATGACCATCACCATGACCTTCACCGACTGTGGCTTCAGTGAGAAAGCCTTGGAAGGTTGCCCGAGAAGCTCTCCGGGTCTCTGACACATGGGCTGCGAGGCCTGACTGGGCTCTCCGTCCCCTTCCTGTAAGAGCTCCCGTACACTCAGAAGAGTCTCCTCACCCTGCTGTCCTCACAATCCCCATTAGCACGTAACTGGACCTTAAAGCCCCGGCTTCAGTACATGCTTCATCATGATCACCACAAATGTGATGAATCCCCATGTCACTGCGTGCCACGATGACCAGCGCTGCATTTCCCTTTGGCAAGAGCTCAGTTCTAATCCCAACCCTCAAGACCCCATGAAACAAATCCCCAAACGTGTCTTGGAGTATCTGTTTCCAGGGACCGCTCCTGGTCCCAATGCCGGGTCCAGTCGGAGGATAACAAACTATCAGATTGGGGTTGTTGTTTTTGCTGTTGTTATTGTTGTTTTAACAGAGAGAATTTAATAAAAGTAAGGGTCATTTGGGAATAAGGATGTTAACCCTGTACAGAGCAAAAAGAGAACACTCGGGACCATCCACATAGCTACTGGCGGAAGTATCCACTCCTAGGGCTGTGTGAACCAAGGAAAGAGGTCGTGATCTTTAGCATGTACAGGCTCCGGGAAGGTTCTCTCCAAAGCTAAAATGCAGACCTCTAAAGAGGAGGCACTGCCCAAGTGGTGCAGTGAAATCTGAGCCTGGAGGAGGAATTCCCACGGGGCTGAGACCCAGATCTCTGAAAAGAGCGCTCTCGGCTTGGCGCCTGTGGCTCAACGGGCTAAGGCGCCAGCCACGTACACCTGAGCTGGAGGGTTCGAATCCAGCCTGGGCCACCAAAGAACAATGACGGCTGCAACGAAAAAATGGCCGGGCGTTGTGGCGGACGCCTGTAGTCCCAGCTACTTGGGAGGTGGAGGCAGGAGACTCGCTCCAACCCAGGAATTGCAGGTTGCCACAGCACTCTATCCAGGGTGACAGTTTGAGTCTCTGTCTCAAAAAATAAATGAATAAATAAATAAATAAATGACACTGGGAAGCCACTACTGGTGTCTCTAGGCAGGCATATGGCTGAATCTGCTAAGGTCAGGAAAAGTGCAGGTGAAGCCCACTTCCCTGTGAGTCAAAAAACATAACTGGAGGGCAGCACCTGTGGCTCAGTGAGTAGGGCGCCGGCCCCATGTGCTGGAGGTGGCGGGTTCAAACCCAGCCCTGGCCAAAAACTGCAAAAAAAACAAACAAACATAACTGGAATAATCCTCACAGGGAGAGAATATCTTCCAGCACCCTCTAACTCCCCATATTGGCAGAGCCTTACAGGAAACAGTTGGCACATGCGGAAATAATGCTTTGCAGAGTCCCAGCCCCAGTGTCACACAGCAGAGTTCAGAGGGTGGATTTTGAGGCAGAGAGACAATAGCTTAATAACTGGCACAGAAAGCGTGAGATAATGGTATTTGTCCAAACAGAGCAAGGGCTTTGAAAAGATAGAGGAATGGAATGAAGCGAGGTTCTGTCTAAGAGAAAAGCAGAAGCAGAAACAGAGACCCAGGGAACAGCTCTTGGTGGACAAGACTGTCACGGTGGATTCCTGGGAGTGGCGGGCAGAGGGGAGAGGAAGAAAGAAAGAAAAGGGGCTCCTGCGTGAGGGGCAGAACGGCAACAAACAAATGCAAACATCGTAATCTAATCATTCGTATCCTCCTACCAATCTGAAATAAAAAAAATAAAAGGAAGCAAATGCAAAAGTAGATTGTAGTCCTATTGTAGAAGGCCTCAAGTGGCAAACCAAGAAGTTGGGACGTTTTCCTACAGTATTTGGAACCCACTGAACATTTTTAACCAGGAAAGTAAAAAGATCAAAGATATATTTTATATATGTGGCAGTATGGAGAAAGACATTGTCACCACTTCACCATTTTCTTTAAATTCTACATCTGAAGCAACCCCAAAATTGCTTTATTTTAGCCACATCAACCATTCTGATTAGGTTTACTAGGAGAAGCCGCATTTTTAAAATGCTTTTTAAATGGGAATTGTATTTCCCTCATTGGCTGCTACCAGGTTAAAAATCATAGATTCGGTTATCTACTACAAAGGGGAATGTAGTGATTTTACAGAGAAGAAACTTGGCAACCACTAATTTAACCACATGATCATAAACAACATCTCCTATAATGAGACATATCAATGTCATGACCGCTTCATTGAGGACACAGTATTTTTTAAATATATTTGTTTTAATTTCAGATTAATATGAAGGTATAAACAATTAGGTCATATTGTTGGTGTTAAGTAAAATCCAAGCTGTAGTTGAGCCCTTCACCCAGGAGGTGTGCCACACACCCTTACATTGTACCCATTAGGTGGGAACACACCAATTCCTCACCCTCCTTCCCCTCACCCCCACTTAAATTTAACTGTGCTTTTCTCTTTTTTTCTTTTTCAGATTAATATGAGTGTATAATTAGGTGACATTGTTTATGTTTGTTAGGTAAAGTAGGACATAATATTTTTGTGGAATTCTTGCCAAATATGCGTAAACCTCAGTTTAATCATAAGAAAACAGAGAAAAACCCAAACTGAGGGCTGTTCTACAAAAGTAACTGACAGTCCTCTTTAAATGTATGAATGAAAGTCATAAAAGATAAGAAGAGTTTGAGGAATGGTCCTAGAATGGAGGAAACTAAAGAAAAATAACAATTCAAACGCAATGTGGGAGCCCAGATGAGATCCTGGAACAGAAGATGGGTGTTGGGGAGAAAATTGGTTTATTTCAAATAAAATTATAGTTCAGTTAATAGTGCCATGCCAATGTTAATTTCTTCTTTTTGATAAGTATATCATAATTATGTGAGATCTTATCATTAGGAAATGGAGGGTGAGAGAGACAAGAAAATTCTCTGTGCTAGTTTTGCAACTTAAATCTAAAATGAGATTAAAAATTAAAGTTTTTTGTTTTTTTTTTTTTGGAATCATAGATTTATTTGCATGGGTTGGAGCCCTGTTGGATTTCCAGCCATTATCATCTCAATAGACAACTCCGATGTCCCTTTCTAGACAACGGAGACATGGGCAGGGGGTCGGCTTGTAGACACAACACACAAGACTGGTAAGATATTACCTGAGACATGGGGAAGGCAGGTGAGACAATGGGGCCCAATGAGACAATGGGGCCCAAGGAGGGGGTGGTAAGAAGTTATCAAAGACCAACAGTGTCTGCTTCCTAACAGAGCCAGGGATTAGCCCGGTTTACAAGATGAAACAATAAGCCTACTTCAACCAGCCCACTGGAAACCTGCTCCCAGGACCCACACCTCAGTCATCTTTGCCTCCTTCACATCTACATAAATCAGTCATTAAGATCCTATTGACTCCATCTCAGTATTTCTCAGCCTGCCACCACCTCTTGCATTTTGTTCCTCCAACAATTGTCTATGGCTGTCTTCTGAGATGACCAAAGCCAGGTGGCAATTCCCAATCATCAGGCTCTTTTGGTTAACAGATGGGCCTTCCATCTTTAGAGGAAATTGAAAGCCCTAGTCTCTTCCTCATCCCAACCAAGTGCTACAGCACAATTCAGGTGAGCCACAGACTGAATCCTACCAAACCTGCAGATGGTTATGGGAAAGCAGATCCCCAGAGGATCAAACCAGCTTGGCCTACACTAAGCAAAGTTTCCGTTCTCAGGGTCATTGCATGGAAGGGTCACCCCAGGGAGGGACAAATAGCATTGTAAAGATGGATTTACCTCCTATTTAATTAAATTAGGCAATAGAATTCATCTTTGAGTGGGAAACTTGGTCCCTTAGCATTCTAGATCTGTATTAGCCTTATTCCTTGTTTTTTTTCTTTTTTTCCAAGACAGAGTTTCACTCCTTCACCCTTCATAGAGTGCCATAGCATCACAGCTCCCAGCAACCTCCAGCTCTTGAACTTAGGCGATTCTCCTGCCTCGGCCTCCCAGTAGCTGGGACTACAGGTGCCTGCCAAAATACCCAGCAATTTTTTTGTTGTTGTAGCAGATTGTGCAAAGGCAAATTCTAACCAAGAAGATATCCTGAATACCATTTATTTTACAAATAAAATTTAAAAAAAATTTTTTTTTTTTTTTAGAGACAGAGTCTTGCTTTGTCACCCTTGGTAGAGTGCCGTGGCATCACAGCTCACAGCAACCTCCAGCTCTTGGGCTTAGGCAATTCTCTTGCCTCAGCCTCCCGACTAGCTGGGAGGTGCTACAGATGCCCACCACAGTGCCCAGCTACTTTTTTTTTAATTGCAGTTTGGCCAGGGCCTGGTTTGAACCCACCATCCTACTCACTGAGCCACAGGCACCACCCAATTTCTAACATTTTTTATTAATAAACCAGATAGTGCAGTTTCAGAGATGGAATATCTGATGGCAGGCCTAGAATGTGGTCCAGTTAGATTACTTCAAATGTTAACTACTCCTAAATTATAATCTAAAGTTAACTATACCCCCTGGAGAGATAAATAAAATTGTCTTTAAGTAAACTTCAACAATAGCAATTTCTATATTCTGGTAGGTGTTGGGGATAACTACTGACCTAAACAGAGAGAGACCCTGTCCACAAGGAGTCTCTAGTCCAATGGGGAGATGGACACCAGTCACACTGCCCCACAATGAATACATAATTAGCTTGAGATGTGCACTCCAAAACTGTACACTGTCCTAGAAGAATCAATAACAAAGAATATGGCCTTGCAGGGAGAAGAACACGACAATCAAGTAGACATCTAAAAAACAAAAACTCTGTGACAAGGGGTAGAAATGAGGGCAAAAAATACAGGTAAAGAGGACAATCTGGCAGGACAGAAAGAAAACCAGACTGGCTTGAACAGAGAGAAAGAAGCCTCTCCCCACCTACTCCTGACTCTGTCTCTCCCCACCTATTCCATTGCATACACCAGACCACTAGTAATTTGCAGGCCACATTCCAAACTCATAAAAGGATCCTATTCTACTACATTATTTGGACTTTTTCCTTAAACAGACTCACTTTCTATATTTACACAAACATGTAAAAGGAAATCTTGCGTTCTCTCTCTCTGTATAAAACTAGTATTGCTTGCTGTAAAGGAAGGTATTTCTAAAATGTAATATGATGCCAAGGACATAATTAATTTTAGACTACAGATAGTTCCAACAGAAATATCTGAACCTTGAGTTTGTTCTTTTAGCTAAGAAAGCAGATGAATAAGTATTAAAAAGTCGTTAGAGAAAAAAGCTCTACAATGACGCTTCATCCTTAAGTTCTTAGAAGGATTCAGCAAGAAACAAAAGAAGACTAGTACAACTTATTCCTCAAGACAGTGTTGCTTAATTCCCAAAACCATCTAACCTTACTACCAATGGTGTATGTGTCACATATTTAGAAGCAGGCCCCAAAGTAATAGTCCTAGAGACCAAAAACACGAGGCATGAGGAAGGAGACATCATTCTGCTGTGTTACAAATTAGGAAGTGCACTGAGAGGATGTGATAGAACCAGAATTGGTGTCCAGGGAATTCAGCTCTAGAACTTGTGGTCCTCATAACTATGAGCTCTGTCATATTGTACTATTTAGCTAAGAATGAAAATGAGGAAGGATTAAGGAGGTAGAAAGGGGGGAGAGAGACAAGGAAGAGAGGAAGAGGGAAAAGGGGAAAGGAGGAAGAGAGGAAGAAGAAGAGGGAGGGAGGAAGGGAAGGAGAAAGAGAGAGGGAGAGAGGAATCGAGGGAGGGAGGCAGGCAGGAAGCCAGCCATCCTTAATTAAAGTCCACTAGATATACTTCCTCACATGTTTCCTGACCTCAGTCATACCAGAGGAATCAGAGTAGAGTGATTTCCACAAGCTGGTTCCAACTCTTGTCTACAAACTCAGAGCCACTCTTCCTTGCTGGGCACCCAGCAGGCAACTACTTGCCTATGGCACTCTTGCCACCAAGCCCAACTGTCACCTCAAAATCCTTCTCCACATTGCCCACAAGAACAGACAGAGCAGGACTTGAGGTAAAGCCTATAACCAATCCCTGTCTAGCTTATCCTGTATCCTAACATACCAGCGGTCCTTGGCTTTCATCTACTTGGTTAACTGAGGAAAGGACATGACAAGCAGGTGATGGAGCTGTTGTTATTATATTTTTCATTATTTGTAGTCTGATGTTAAGTTCCTAACTTTCACTCTATAAATTTCTTTAAATCCCCATCTAATCACCCTAAATGGCAACTCTCATTAGGTCCATATAATAAAAGAACAGTTTCAGGTATAGCACTTTCCCTAACAGAGAGAAAACAATTAATTGGCTGCTGCTTCCAATTAGGATTTTCAAAGGGGAGAGAAAAGAAGGAAGAAGACCACAATGAAACAGATAACTCCTAGGCTTGGTCCTGAGATCAGTAGAAACGCCAGCTACTGGCTTACACTCTGTATATCTGTGGTCCAGTGTGGTAAAAGACTCATGAAGAGACTCCTGGACAGATCAGAGATTTTGGCTTTCCAGCAAATGAATCAATGAATTTTTGAACACCTGGTTATTCTTTGTTATAAATCTTTCTATCATCAGTATTCTTGTCCCAGATCTCCAGCCCCTTACTTGGCTTTATTTTTATAGCACTTTGCACAGCCAACAATGGCATTATACATTCACTAGTTTACTCATCATTGTCTGTGTTCTCCAGGAGGCTATCAGCTCCTTGAAGTCAGACATCCTATCATTAAACATACCTGCTCCAGAGTGCCTAGCACAAGGTGTCTATATAAACACCTGCAGGAAAGAGGGAAGGAATTCTGAAGGGAGGATAGACAAGAGATTCTGAAGACAAGCATAGTAATTAAGAACATGGGCTCACTAGGTTGGCTGCCAAGATTTTATTCCCAGACTCATCATTAGTCTGCTGCCCCAGTTTAGTTTTGCCTTCTGAAAATGGGAATGATTAGACCTACCTTAAAAGATTTGGGGAAGGAATAAAATGAGCTCATATATGTAAGACATTTAATGCCTGCTAGGTACAGATCAGGTATTTAATAAAATTTCAGTTATTAAACAAGGCCTTACCAAGACTTTTTTTTTGCAGTTTTTGGCTGGGGCCAGGTTTGAACCCACCACGTCTGGTATATGGGGCTGGTGCCCTACTCCTTGAGCCACAGGCACTGCCCAACCAAGACTTTATTTTTAAAAAAACAAATGCAACCCACGAGAATCATAACAAGATCTCAGCACACAATGAATTTGTTCTTCCTCCTACAGACATCTAGAATAACAATCTCTAACTAAGCTGATGCCACTAATGTTGGTTTATAAGCTTGGGAAGCCTTCTTGTGATTCTAATACCTTCTTAGAAGAATTCCTGGGGATATGAGGTAGTGCATTAGGTAAAACCCAATCTCATGTCTGGGAACCTTGAACTTCTGATCCTCTCTATGGAAGTCTTTTATTTCCCAGCCGGAGCGATTTTGCTCTTGATCACCTTCAACACACATCAAGTTCCATTAAATCTTCTCATCATTTAGACGTTTAATAAATCACACCTCAATTTGCTGATTAGGAATCTATTTGATTTTATCATCTTTTATTATAATTATATACTTACATACTAAGTAGATACTAAGTATTATATGCTTATAATTATGTACTTATAAGTTGATCTCATTCAACTTGTAACAACAAGTTCAAGGACATACCACATTTTATTTCAAACTCCCTTTAACAAAAATGCAATAGCAAAAACAGTGAACATCTCAAAAGTTCGTTTCTAATTTTTAAGCTTATAGCAACTGTTATAAATTATAAGTGTCAGAGCAATAAGTGCCCAACATGAAAAATCAAAAACCTATACACTGCCTATAATACTTAGATTTGTAAAGAAGAAAGCAATAATAGATAATAAAGTCTTTTTTTAAGAAAATAAGATCTGGTATAAAATTTGATTCCAATAGCCTTCTTGGCAAAGAGATTTCCTGTTACTATTTAAATGTAAATGAGTCATGAAGGTTATGTCAGAAATATTTAACTCAAAAACAGACCCAATATAGCAAGAGGCAGGGAACAAAGCCCAACAGAGCAGGTGGAAATAAAATGTCTCAGTTTCCAGATTTTGATAACTTTTTGTATCTAGAAACAGAGGGAAGTGATGAATGGGTACAATTAAGATACTCTACGTGCCATCTATATTGTGTGACATGCAACTGTATAGATTTCTAGCTTAACCAATCACAAATCTAATCAGAACATTTAACACTTTGTCTTGACGATGCTTTGGAGAATTCAACTATTGATTAAAATATATTTATGTGTCTTTTCACAACAATCCATTTTAAGAGTCTTTGATTTTTTTCAAAGAGAGAAAAAAAGACATTTAATTGTGGCCTCAATGTCCTAACGTGAAACTTAAGCTTGAAATCATATCTGTTTCAATCAGTGAAGCAGACATGCGATTTAAAAGAATTTAAAAGAATTAATCACAGCTATGAGAATGTGGTCTACAGAGACTTTTCCTTAACCAAATATTAATGTAATTCACTTGGCTGATTTTCCTTGTTTGGAGGGAAAATATCCATGTAGACTTGTAATAGAAGACGAACACTAGAATTTGTTCAAGAATAGAAACAACAACGATAGTAATAGCTGTGACATTTTGTCAAGCATTGGCTAGGTGCCAGGCACTCTGCTAAGATTTTACGTGCACAATTTTATTTACTGATGATAACCTACGATGTGAAGGTATTGTGGTTCATTGGATTATTTTCACTCCTTCCTTTTTCCCTGTGATTTTTTTTTAATTTTAGATTTATATAAGGGTACAAATGATTAGTTTACATTGTTTGCCTCTCTTAGGTAAAGTTTAAAGTTCAAGTTGTAGTTGAGCCCTTCACCCGAGGGTGTGCTGAACACCCTCACTTTATGCACATCAGGTGACAGCTTACCAATCCCTCTCCCTCCCCCCTTTTCTCTTTTCTTCATCCCCCCCTCCATTTGAATTCAATTGTGTTTTCTCTTGAGTGGGTGTGTAGCTGTTTATCTATTGGTTTCATATCAGTATTGAGCATATTGGATACTTGCTTTTCCATTCCTGTGGTACTTTACTAAGAAGAATGTGCTAACTCCATCCAGGTAAATAGAAATGATGTAAAGTCTCTGTCTTTTCTTACAGGTGAAGAGTACCCCATGATATACATATCCCACAGGTTATTAATGCATTCATGCGTTGATGGGCACTTAGGTTGATTCTATGTCTAGGTGATTGTGAATTGAGCTACAATAAACATTCTAGTGTAAATGTCCTTATAGTAAAATGATTTTTTTTCTTCTGGGTAGATACCTAGTAATGGGATTGTGAGATCAAATGGAAAGTCTACTCTTAGCTCTTTGAGGATTCTCCATACTTCTTTCCAAAGAGGCTGCAATAGTTTGTAGTCTCACCAGCAGTGTAAAAGTGTTCCCTTCTCCCCACATCCACACCAGCATCTGTGCTTTGGAATTTTGTGATGTGGGCTAATCTCACTGGGGTTAGGTGATATCTTGCAGTGGTTTTCAATGGCTCCCACTAGAGTAGAGGGCAGACATGTTTCTATCTGAAGGAGGCATGGCCAGGTGACTTGCTTTGGTCAATGTAGCAGACATAACGCCATGAGAAATTTATAGGGGGTTGCATCACGTGCCTTGATCTCTTGCTCTTCTGCTTTCTTCCACAGGAAGAATATGGCTTCCAGGTCCCAGAATGTCTGCTCCAGAATGACAAAGGTACCTGGAATAGCTCTGAACCCAGTTGGCCTAGAGTCTGTACACACTGTGGCCAACCCACAGGCCCATGAGCAAGAAAATTAAATGCTTCTGCTTAAGCCACTGAGATTTTAGGATTGTTTAATACATAGCCTTTTATAATACATTAAGCTTACTAATTCAGTGTGTTAGTTTGAGAGGGCTGCCATGACAAAGTACTGCAGACTGGATGGCTTAAACAACGGAAATTTATTCTCTCATGGGTCTGGAGGATAAAAGTCCAAAATCGAGGTATGAGCATAGCGGTCTCATCTGAGGGCTATGGGGAAGGGATCTGTTCCAGGCCTCTCTCCTGGCTGTGGACAGTCATCTCCACGTGTCTCCTCCATTGTCTTCCTTGTATGTGTCTCTGTGTCCAAATTTCCCCTTTTCATAAGGCCCCAGTCATACTGGGTCAGGGCCTGCTCTAAAGACCTTATTTTACTTGACTGCTTCTGTAAAGACTTTATGTTCGAATACGGTCACATTCTGAGGTGCTGGGAGATAGGGCTTCTACATACAAATTTGAGGGACATAAATGAACCCATAGCATTCAGGTACTATTTTCAATATTCAGCTTATAGCTGCAAAAATTGAGTTTCAAATAAAGTAACTTTTTTTAAGATCACAGAGCAGACACATGACAAGCTGAGCCTGAACTCAGACCTCTGACAAAGTCTTTGCCTTTAATCCTTCGACTATACTTCCTAGCCTACCCATTACTGTGCACAAAATGCCCAGGGTGAATTCTTTTCTCTTTTTTTTTATATTATTTTTTTTTTATTGTTAAATCATAGCTGAGTACATTAGTGCAATCAAGGGGTACAATGTGCTTCTTTTCTCTTTTTTTGAGACACCAAAAAAGCTAGCTAGCACTCTGGAGGCCAAAATGGGTAGATGCCTGAGCTCACATGTTTAAGATCAGCCTGAGCCAGAGCAAGACTAGAAATGGCTGAACGTTGTGGCTAGTGCTTATAGTCACAGCTACTGGGGAGGCTGAGGCAAGGGGATCACTTGAGCCCCAAGAGTTTGAGGTTGCTGTGGGCCATGCCACCACAGCACTCTACCAAGGGTGACAAATTGAGACACTGTCTCAAAAAAAGAAAAAAAAAAAAAGGGGAACGGAGGTATTTTCTTAAAAACTGGTACACTGTTGGCTCGGCGCCTGTGGCTCCACGGGCTAAGGCACCAACCACGTACACCTGAGCTGGCGGGTTCAAATCCAGCCCCAGGGCCCGCCAAACAACAATGACGGCTGCAACCAAAAAAATGGCCGGGCGTTGTGGTGGGCGCCTGTAGTCCCAGCTACTTGGGAGGCGGAGGTAAGAGACTCACTTGAGCCCAGGAATTGGAGGTTGCTGTGAGCTGTGATGCCACAGCTCTCTATCCAGGGTGACAGCTTGAGGCTCTGTCTCAAAAAAAAAAAAAAAAAAAGAAAACTGGTACACTGTTGATGTCCTCTATACAAGGAACTCCTATGTCGGCTCGATACAGTGGTTCTCAACTCAAGGACAGGAAGAACGCCACATGAAAACAACTCCTGCAGTGTCTGGCTTCCAGGTCATCCAGAGCAATTCATCACACTTGCAGGAGACAGATCTGAGTCTTAATGAACTGCTGCTACCCAGTGGCACTCCTTTCTTGAAGAAAATCCCAATTTCCAGCCCCATCACTAGAATGAATTGCTAATTAACTGTTGTCCTCAGAGCCCAAGACAGCTGACCGTTGAGACCCTGAGTTGGCCTTCCCCCGGTCACTGATATTTGGGTTACTGTGCTTCCTTCCTCTGTGTCAGGTAATCGCTCTGCAATGGAGCCTGCCCGACAGCCAGGACACCTGCGTGTTTAGCTTGGCTCTTAGCAAAGACGCACTGGAGGCTGGTTTCCAGCATAGCTTAAACACAATTAACTTTTCATTTGCTGCAGCCTGCCTCTCTCGGCTCCTAATGTTCCCTCAGGACCCGGGATCCAATAAAGTCCAGCATGTGACTAAGAAAGCCAGGCAGAGAAACTGACCAAATATTGTTCAACGCTACAGTGCGAACCTATGGGAAAGGAGTTTAATTAAAGACCACAACAATTCTTTGGGGAAATGTGTCTTTTATTAACCATTCCTGCCAAACAAAGCAGCTTTAAACAAACCCTGACCGCTTGGAAATTGTGTATGCCTGAGATTTCTCTTTCCTTCTTAAATCTGTTCTGCTTTTTGGATATTTGGTCATTAGGAAAATCAGAAGTGTCTTGGACCCAAGAAATCCAATTTAAGTAAGCTCATTCCACCTGTATAAATATGAGCAGATGACATTTAAAATAGACAAACCAACAGGGACAGTTCTAAGGGTGAAATTGTTGTTCAGCATAAAGTATTACCATAAATATATGGAGTAGCTATTTGGAGAGCAACTAACAAGTTCAGGGCATTTCAGTGAAATGGATGCAATGGCCTGAATGTTAGGGATAAGAGATTTAACAACGTACAGGAAATGCAATTCTTCTACACTGTAGTGTAATAAAACCACTAGTTAATGTCACTGATATGATAGCACCAATTGTAAAAGAGTGAAAAAGCAGAAACCAAAATGGAAGAAACACATCCTACAGAGCAAAGAAATTGGATTTTTAAGTGTTGTTGGAAAAGAGGAAATACCACAGTAGAGCTAAAACATGAGTGTAAGAATTTTTTAAAGATCAAGAAAAGTGAGAGTCAGTATAAATCTGAAACTGACCCATGAGCACATGCAAACATTCCAAGGCCATGCAAGAAGCTGGAGGCACACAGCACGTGGAGAATCACTCACTGGGGGGCACCTGGGACAGAGGGAGCAAATGTAAAAATGTGCATGGTATGCTACGTCTGAGTTCACTTTTCTCAAAAATGCCAAGGAAATAGGCAAAGAAACAGAATAAACATTCTGTAAACACGGAAATGCTATAATACTCCTCACCACCCACATTTCCATTACCAATAAATGCATTCGTTCCCAAATTATATATATATTATGACCCCCTCCCCCACCTAGGCTTACATGCCCCAAGAAATTTTTGTGGTTTTTTTTTTAACCTAATCTTGGGTGAGTTATATACAGCAGATTGTACTTTCAGAGCATCCCACATCCCATGTGCTCTTTTTGAAGTGAGACCTTATAACCCCCATCAACTTCTACAGCATCCCACATCCCATGTGCTCTTTTTGAAGTGAGACCTTATAACCCCCCATCAACCAGTGGAATCTCTTTCTACACCCCCTTGAATCTGGGCAGGCCCCATGACTACTTGGACCAATGTAATACAGCAGAAGTGACATTCTGTCAGTTACACACATACATGTTGTCTTAAACTGTCTTTAACTGGCCTGGCAGCTTCCATTTCCGGCTTCCTGAAAGTCAGCCATCATAGTAAAAAACACGATTATCCTGAGACCATCTTGCTCTGAGAAGCCGAGCCATACAGGGAGGCCTTAAAGGATAAATTGATGATGGATAGATAGATAGATGCCAAGCAGCACTGTGGCACCAGGGACGTGATTGACAAGGCCACCTTAGAAGATAGTAGTTCTTTTTCTTTCTCTCTCTTTTTTTTTTTTTTTTTGCAGTTTTTGGCCCTGGCCGGGTTTGAACCCACCACCTGGGGTATATGGGGCCGGCGCCCTACTCCTTTGAGCCACAAGCACCACCCTTTTTCTTTTTTTTTAAGACAAAGTCTCACAAAAAAAAAAAAGAAAAAAAAAAAGACAAAGTCTCACTATGTCACCCTCAGAGGAGTGCTGTGGGGTCACAACTCACAGCAACCTTAAACTCTTGAGTTTAAGTGATTCTCTTGTCTCAGACTCCCAAGTAGCTGGGACTACAGGCACCCACCACAACGCCCGGCTATTTTTTTGTTTCACTTGTCATTGTTGTTTAGCTGGCCTGGGCTGGGTTCGAACCCGCTAGTCCTGGTGTATGTGGCCAGTGCCTTGACCACTAAGCTCGGGCCTGGAGTCGAAAAGGTCACCTTGGAAATGGATTGTCCATCTGATGGCCTGCAGGTCAGACTCAAATTGCCCCACCCAGCCCTTCTCAGGTCCCTGACCCCCAAAATCAAAAGTGAAATAAAATGGTTATGTTAAGCCATGAACTGGGTAGTTTGCTATGTAGCGATAGAGTACTGGAACATTATCTTCCATATTTGGACTTCACCTAGGCAACATATGCCTTTTTCCGAGTAGAATTCTAAGGTTTTTACCCTTTTTGAAATCTTAAACCATGTAATCTTTTAATATTTCTTCAAAAATCTCAATGCCACCAACAACTCTAACATTCAGTTTAATTTTGTTAATGAATTAGGAGAAATTATTGGTGTTTTGCAAACTGAGTTCTAAGGACCCCCTTCATAAATACGCAGAGTCCTATGCCTCGCCTCAAACCCACTGAACTCTGATCTTTGTCTATAGAGTCTAGAAACCTGTATTTTTAAACACTCCTTTTTTTTTTTTTTTTTTTAATTTGAGATAGTCTCACTCAGTTGCCCAAGCTAGAGTGCAGTGGCATCATGATAGCTCACAGCAACTTCAAACTTCTGGGCTCAAGAGATCCTCCTGCCTCAGCCTCCTGAGTAACTGGGACTACAGGCATCTGCCACAATGCTTGACTACTTTTTCTATTTTTAGTAGAAACAGAGTCTCGCTTTTGCTCAAGCTGGTAAACACTCCCTTTATACCCAATACACATATGTTCTGATTTCATGACCTTCCTGAATTCTGAGCCTGTGTACTTTCAAGGCAATTTCCAAAATAATCCCAGAGGCATTTTGGCAACTGCAGTAGTAAGACATTTGGACTGTCAGTGCCGTGATTTCCCCCTCTGAAGCATACTGGTTGGTACAATTATGCATGGCATAGGATGTACTCACCCTCCTTAGTCAAGCAATCAATTTAAATGTGCAAAATAAGCTTGCGTGTGAATACCAACAGCTCATCACAAGTCCACCAGCCATTTTTTTCTGGCGAAGGCAAAAGCAGTTGTAAAATTCAGTTCAAACAAGCTCTGTCGGGTAATTACAATATGATATCCTGCTATGTGGCCCTAGCAATAGCATAAAGAGGAGAAGGGCCCCTGACCTGGGGCAACTCCATGTGGTAAGGAAAGCTGTCAGTTACATAAACAACGCCTTCCATTATGCAGATGGTAACAGAGCTCTACAAAAGAAGCTTTCTGCTACACTTGGCACCTGAGACCTACAGATCTTAAGCAAGAGAATTCACCGTGTTTGCAAAGAAGATGTGAGAGGAGCTTTTTATTTTCAATAAGGAGAACTTTTTCCTCCAGGATAGAACAGCCACAGAGCACAGTCAAACCCTTTCATAATCGACTAGGGAGGAACAATGGTTAATTGAGATGCTCAGGGCCACAGATGAGCAAAGCAGTGAGGTTGGTAACAAACTATTAATGACACAGATGAATTGTTCAGTGACTCCTATCAATGTGATGACACCTCAAACATCTTATGTGGGAGAAATCAAATTCCAACGAAGAAAGAAATAGTCCCAGGTTACAAAAACTAATAAGCAAACAAATGACTTCGATGCCTACACTGTAACATTATGACTCCGTGGAGATTTCTAGGACTGGAAAAGGTGAATAATATAATCATTCAGGGTTTAAAGCAAGTATAGGCACAGCGTAGCAATTTATATTTTATGCGTGGTGTTTATAACTCGCTAAAGTAGAGGTGTCCCAACTGTGGCCCACTGGCTGCATGCTGACTTTGTGAGGGCATTTTTTGCTTTCTGAGGTGTTGGATATCACAAAAAATATGCTCCTACTTTTTTGTTGTTGCTGTTGCTAATCAGCTTTCCATAGTGTTTGTATATTTAATGTGTATCCCAAAACAACTCTTCTTCCAATGTGCAACAGAGAAAAACATTTTAAAGGTTGGACACCCCTATGCTAAAGGCTTTCCATATTTTCACCTAATCCTAATCCTCTAGTGAGGTTGACAAAGCCAGCATTTTAGATTGTAATAATTCAAGATCAAGGGAAGTCAAGTGACTTAGCCACGGTCACACAACCGTGGTGCCATGAAATCCAGAATTCCCAAGAGTTCTGACTCTAAGTCCACAGCTCTATCCAGAGAGCACATGAAGCCAGATCATGTAGCGAACACTTAGAGATGCGTCCGTGCATGAGAAGAGCTGCTCCTCGCTGATGGATAAGTATTCACACGGGCAGGGAACAGCCTCAACTAGCCTCTGTCACTGTGATTTTATCCAAATCTCCTCGCCTCAATCTCCTCACCTGTAAAGTCAGTGGCTGTACCAGAATCAGGGGAGTAAGTAGAGAAAACAGAATCAGGCTTAAGTTACCATCTTCCTTGTGTTTTGTAAAAGCCCAAGTCCCCAAAAGCCATGAGGCTAGAAGAGCCAAAAAAAGAAGAGGGTAGATGAAGATGTCATTAAGAAGAAAGGGGAGAAAGGAGGAAGAATTTTCCTAGACTGGGGAGGGAGCAGGCACCTTAGGGACTGCTTGCAACATAGACCCTGCTTCCTGCCTGTGCCCTGGGAGGTGGTCAGCTCTCGGAAAGGATGGCCGTGTAGAGCAGTGGAAGACGTTCCCTGCTTGCCCAGAGAAGCCCACCCACCCCCACAAAGGTAGGAAAGCAAAGAGCCACCGAAACCCCGGGTTCTACACCGTAGACTCTGGAAAATAAGAAGGCATCAGTGTGGCCCAGTGACTGACCACCCCAGCCATGATCAGTGGCTATGAGACGAGAGAGGGACACAAGCTAAAAACGACTGAGGCTTGGAAGATTTCATGGGTCTGTTTCTTCCACTTCACAAGCATGTTACACAGCAAAAGAGGAGGAAGCATGGTGGTGGTGCATCTATTTTGACTATTTCCAAGTTTTCTATGCGTTATGGCTTTGATTCATTTAGTCATTTTAACTGAGCACTTATTATGTGCCTGGCACAGAGCTAGGTGCTGGGAGTACAGTGGTGAAGCAGCAACACACCATATTTTAGGTTGTGGAGCTCTTAGCCTATAGGAAAAGTCTGATAATAGATAATCATGGGGGAGGCTGGGTGGAGGGAGGGCAATTAGTGGGACCACACCTACGGTGCATCTGAGCAGGGTACTGGTGAAACTTATTAAAGGTAGAGTATCAATGTCTTTATATAGTGATCAAGAAAATGCCATGAAGGCTATCTGTAACAGTACGATCAAAATATTTCTGATTGTATATGAAGCACATTGTGCCCTATGATTGTGTACCAATGTACACAATTATGATTCAATAAAATTATTTTAAAAAAAGAAACTGTACTCTCAGAAATATGAAAATCTAAGGGAAATTGACCAATACTTGGAAACATGCCACCTACCAAGACTTAGCCAGAATCAGGTGGAAATGTTGAACAGGTCTATATCAAGTTCTGAAATAGCATCATCAATAGAAAATCGCCCTGAAAAGAAAAGCCCAGGACCAGATGGCTTCACGTCAGAATTCTACCAAATCTTTAAAGAGGAACTAGTACTTATATTACTAAAACTCTTCCAAAATATAGAAATAAAATAGAGAAAAAGAAGAAATACTACCCAATACATTCTATGAAGCAAACAGCACCTTGATCCCTAAACCAGGGAAAGACCCAACAAGAAAAGAAAATTATGAACTAATATCACTAATGAATATTGATGCAA
Source organism: Arctocebus calabarensis (assembly GCA_963573935.1). Taxonomy (NCBI): domain Eukaryota; kingdom Metazoa; phylum Chordata; class Mammalia; order Primates; family Lorisidae; genus Arctocebus; species Arctocebus calabarensis. The sequence continues at coordinate 25,980 of CAUYON010040762.1, forward strand.
AAATATTCAACAAGATCCTAGCAAACAGAATCCAGCAACACATCAAACAAATTATATACCATGACCAAGTGGGCTTTATCCCAGGATCTCAAGGCTGGTTCAATAAACGTAAATCTATAAATGTACTTCAGCATATAAACAAATTAAAAAATAAAGACCATATAATTCTCTCAATTGATGCAGAAAAAGCTTTTGACAATATCCATCATCCCTTCATGATTAGAACACTTTAAAAAATTGATATAGAATGGACATTTCTTCAACTAATACAGGCCATCTACAGCAAACCCACAGCCAATATCGTATTGAATGGAGTTAAATTGAAGTCATTTTCACTTAGATCAGGAACCAGACCAGGTTGCCTATTATCTCCTCTGCTCTTCAACATTGTAATGGAAATTTTAGCTATTGCAATTAGGGAAGAAAAGGCGATCAAGGGTATCCACATAGGGTCAGAAGAGATCAAACTTTCACTCTTCACAGATGATATGATTGTATATCTGAAAAATGCCAGGGATTCTACTACAAAACTTTTAGAAGTGATCAAGGAATACAGGAGTGTCTCAGGCTACAAAATCTACACCCATATATCTGTAGCCTTTATATACACCAACTAGAGCCAAGCCGGAAAAATAGTCAAGGAATCTATTCCTTTCACAGTAGTACCAAAGAAGATGAAATATTTGGGAGTTTACCTAACAAAGGATGTGAAAGACCTTTATAAAGAGAACTATGAAACTTTAAGAAAAAAAATAGCTGAAAATGTTAACAAATGGAAAAACATACCATGCTAATGGCTGGGAAGAATCAATATTGTTAAAATGTCTATACTACCCTAAGCAAGATTTAATCTTAATGCAATTCCTATTAAAACTCCATTGCCATATTTTAAAGATCTTGAAAAAATACTTTGTTTTATATGGAATCAGAAAAAACCTTGAATAGCCAAGACATTACTCAGAAATGAAAACAAAGCAGGAGGAATCATGCTACCAGACCTGAGACTGTACTATAAATTGATAGTGATCAAAACAGCATGGTACTGGCACAAAAACAGAGAGGTAGATGTTTGGAACAGAATAGAGAACCAAGA
>CAUYON010040771.1:0-32370 GCA_963573935.1 Arctocebus calabarensis
TCATTGTTGTTTGGCGGGCCCGGGCTGGATTTGAACCCGCCAGCTCAGGTGTACGTGGCTGGCGCCTTAGCCTGTTGAGCCACAGGCACCAAGCCTGAGTCTCTTACATCTTTAGGACAATTTTCCCTGCTCCCACTTTCCCTCCAGCGACCATTCTATCTTTTTCCCCTTCATTGTAAAACTTCTCCCAAGCGTTGTCTATTCTTACTGCCTCTATTTTTTCACTTCCCACTCGTTTCCCAATCTATCTTAATCTGTATTCCACCCCCACCATTCCGCTGAAATCTTTCAAGAAAGTCATCAGGACCTACATGTCTTCTAATTCTAATGGGAATTGTTACAATTTTTATCTTCCCTGATAACTCAGGAGCATTTGTAACGGATGACAACAGTGAAGAACAAAGGTTGTTCTCTGGAAGTGACAATCACACTTCATTCGTTTATGAAAAAAAATCTGCCAAATACTCAAGGCTGAATAACCGTTATCTGTCCATCTTATTCTTTCAAGCAAAAATGGAGTTTCATGAGAAAAAGTTTTGAGATGACCACCATACTTTTTTTTTTTTTTTTTGAGACAGCCTCAAGCTGTCACCCTGGATAGAGTGCTGTGGCATCACAGCTCACAGCAACCTCCAATTCCTGGGCTCCAGAGAGTCTCCTGCCGCTACCTCCCAAGTAGCTGACTACAGGCGCCTGCCACAACGCCCGGTCATTTTTTTAGGTTGCAGCCACGATTGTTGTTTGGTGGGCCCAGGCTGGATTCGAACCCGCCAGCTTAGGTTTATGTGACTGGCGCCTTAGCCCGTTGAGCCACAGGCGCGGAGCCATGACCATTATACTTTTGCGTGCAGAATGCTTTGTGCATACTTATTTTGTCACACAAAATATTAATAAGACCTGTCTTCTAAGGTTGAGATTTAATAAAATCAACACGTTTTTACTGCTTTATCAGGTAAAATTGGATTTTCTTTCTTTTCTCAAATGTGTGGTGATGGAAAGACGGTTAATACAGTCTGATGCCACTGCGTAGGCGTGTGTGCCAGTACACCAGCAGTTTTACCCACCATTGCTTTTGCACTATCATTAAAAATGTCCACATAGGGCGGCACCTGTGGCTCAGTGAGTAGGGCACCAGTTCCATATACCGAGGGTGGCAGGTTCAAACCCAGCCCCGGCCGAACTGCAACAAAAGTAAAATAAAATAAAATAAAATAAATTTTTAAAAGTCCACATAGTTAAAAAAAAAAAAAAAGACAAATAACGGCTATTATTATGCAGATCGTTTTGACTGTGTAGAACCTTGGAAAGGGACTTCCATGGATGGCAATTTGAAAATCATCATTTTAGACTAATCAGCATTTATTCCAACGCTAGGGAATAGAGTCACGTTCCCTGAAAGATGGATAGTGGACCAAAACAGGGATCTGTTAGCATCAAAGATGAACAGAATCAGTGATGACAGCCTGCCAAATATCTCTTTGTTGAAAAACCAAAAACAGACGTAGTGGGGTAATTAAGTGGAGAAAATGAGCTGGGTGTGGTGGCTCACACCTGCCTGTAATCCTAGCACTCTGGGAGGCTGAGGTGGGAGGAGTCCTTGATCTTATGTGTTCGAGACCAGCCTGAGCAAGATAAGAGCGAGACCCTAGCTCTACTAAAAATAGAAAAATTACAGGGGCGTCGTGTTGGGCACCCGTAGTCCCAGCTACTCGGGAGGCTGACGCAGAAGAATCACTTGAACCCAGGAGTTGGAGGTTGCCGTGAGCTAGGGGGATGCCACAGCACTCTACCCTAGGTGACAGAGTGAGACTTGGTCTCAAAAAACGGGAGGATGGTAAAATGGGAGATTTGATCAGAAAATAGAATTTGAATTAGGGTAAGTTTCTGCTGGGTGTCTGTGTAGAGGAGAAGGTCATTGGAAATAAGGAGGTCAAGGGATAGAAAGGTCAGAGTAATGGATGGGTTGATCATGAAGGACACTGATGTCTCCCAGAATGATGGTAGCAGGGCTTGCCGTAGAGTGGAAGACTAAGTAAGAGACAGTTGCTAAAGTCTACAGTGAATTCCGAAGAGGGGCCAGGAGGAATCCGGTAGAAAACAATGGGGAAGTGATAGCACAGCCTAAAAGTATGGAGTTCTGAGGAGAGGAGGGAGTAAAGACTTGAAAGTGTTCCCCTAAGTGGAGGGTACCAACCTCACCTCTCAGACTATGGGATGTGGGTTGTTGAGCGACTGAATAACCACCACTAAACATAGCTGCAAAAGGAAATGGTGTTCTTGGAGGAAAATCAGATGTCCATTCCATGTAAGGAGGGGAGAAAATATGCCCAGAAAAGCTATTGAGGATGTAAAAAGGGATAGTTATGTAGCAGCCACTCCAGACAGAAAAGGCCTGATGGGAGTTTTCGGTTGCTGAGAGAAGCAAGGAGCTTTGAGTAACAGGAGAAGCAGAGTATTAGGGCAAGAAGCATAATTAGGAAATAGAAGTGGGTAATATTTAACTCCGTTAAGCTCAATTTAGTCCTGACTACCTCTGGGAGGAACAGACTCAGTCCTCCAGAATTCAGCTAAGCTTGGGGCGAGGGGGAAAGGCCATGAGATTATCACGTCCTGAGGATACTGGGGATGGGGTGGGGTGGGTGGGAGTTGATGGTCTTTTATGTTTTTAGACGGCAGGACACTTCAGGTATCTATTTTTTTCAGACCAAAGGAACATCTGCCTTAAAGAAGCGTGCAAATCCACACCTTGTAAGAGAAAATGCAGCTTTGAAATGAACTTCTCCAGTTTCTAACGATCACATTTGAATGATTTAAAAGCATAGGACTGTCACGGCAAATCACTATTAAGTGCTAGAAACAAAACAAAAATTTAATAAAAAAAAAAAGACTACAGGGTTGTTATTATCAATAAGACCAAGAAGAGCCAGAATTGTCCTTGGTTTAAATCTTTTAAGATACTTCTCCGACCAAAGTAAGAGATTTTGTTACCGATACCTAAATAATCTCTATGGTTTTGCTTGGTTTGTTATGCTGTTTTTTGGGCAATATGGCCTCTCTTGTGGCCAACTTTACCTAAAATGCTGTAGTTGTGAAAAATGACTAAAGTGAGGAAGTGGTCTGAGTTGCTGACAGGCAAACTGCCGTAGCTAATGTGGCCACAAGAGTATCATTGGTCTTTTACAGTCACAAGGGGCCTGGCAATCATGAGTTCTCCATCACTGCTGAGATATAGTTAAGCAAGGTTAAAAATACCAGATGAAAAGTCCCTCTAGGCCAAGTATATTTTGGTGGTGACATAAACATTTGTAACTTGGTTTTTATTGGTTAAATATGTTTTTCTTTTTCTTCAAAGACTAGGAACTTGTTTGGGCATGATGTAAACAGATTAAACTAGAACTGGCTTCTTAAAATGTAGTTTAGGTATTTTAAATGTTGGATTTCATTTATATAGTAGAGTTACTGATTCAAAATATACATCTAGACACTGATTTTACTCCAAATGCCAACATTAAAAATGTGTTTTGTGGAGTTATACAGAGAACCTCAACATTTATATAGTAATCTCCATTTTGCAAATTAAAAAAAAAAAAACTGGGGCTACAAGAGGCAAACTTGCCCAGGGTCACACACAGTAATCGTCAAAGTTGAGCTTTTAAGTGAAATCTGAATGCCTCTTATCCATGCTCTTAACCACTGCACTCCAGAATACACCTGCCTGCTGCAGTGGACATTGGGAAAATCCTTACAACTGGATCATAGACCTGGTCACTTTTGAAGTACAAAATCACATGGGCTAGAGTATAATTATATACAAGCTACATCTTAAGTATGTGTTATTGCGAGATCTTCCTGCCATGGCTTACTCATCTCCATGGGCCTCTGTGAGGACACATTCCCAGATGTACTGCGGTGTATATGCTTACCTTCAAAACATGGGTTTTTTACAGGTTGTTAGCAATATCTGCCTTCCACATTTGCCCAGGAAGAAAGTAGATAAGTAGATGAGTGTTCTAAGTTATACATCTTAACACATTGCTAACCAGTCACGAGTTACCCAGTAACATGGAGAGATTTTGTGTAAAATTGCTGGTCAACGATGTGTTAACATAGCAGCTGTTCCCTGATTCATTTCTCCCAGTGTCAATTCCCAGTTGTCCCCAATTCAGCCTATTTTATTCTTTTCGCCCCCCTCATCTCTCAGCTGCTTATAATGTAGAATTACTTAGCACCTCTAACATCTTAACACTTTGTTGAATGGCAATTGCATGAAGAAACTATCCAATTACTGAGTGACTCATGACCTGTCAGCAATATGTTAAATGCTTAGTGAAATTTTAGTGTTGCCGTTTGTCATTTTCCTTTGCCACAAAGTATTCCAAAAGTCTTAGTGCAGTTTTAAGCTTTAAATATACAGAGTGTCCCAAAGGCCATCCCTAAAGTTGCCATGCATAGGGAAAATGGGAAATCATAGCAAAATGTACTTTTTTTTTTTTTTTGAGACAGAGTCTCACTATGTTGCCCTTGGCAGGGTGCTGTGGCATCACAACTCACAGCAACCTCCAACTCCTGGGCTTAAGTGATTCTCTTGCCTCAGCCTCCCAAATAGCTGGGACTGCAGGCTCCTGCCACACTGCCCGGCTATTTTTTGGTTGTAGTTGTCACTGTTGTTTGGCAGGCCCGGATTCGAACCCACTAGCTCTGGTGTGTGGCTGGTGCATTAGCCACTTGAGCTATAGGTGTCAAGCCCAAAATGTACTTTTATTTACAAAATATTCATTATGAAATTTTAGAAGGAGCCCAACACCAAGAAAATATTTTGAAAAATTTCATAATGAATATTTTGTAAATAAAGGTACATTTTGCCACGATTTCCCATTTTCCCTATGCATGGTGACTTTAGGGATGATCTTTGGGGCACCCTGTAAACATACTTTATTGAACACCTACCAGATTACTGGATAGAAAATTCCAGATGGGGATGGTGGGCCTGCCATTTATGAGAGAAGCCAAGCGGCTAAGTATGAAGGGTAGGGTTACAGGAAGTAAAAACTTTGAAAAGGAACGGAAGCAAAAGGAAGAGACAGTAAGATGGTAGAAAGTGACTCCATGCATGATGTGGGACCCCCCACCCCGCAACCTTTTAAATTGTAGTAAAGTTACCCAATTTAGAAAATGCTGAGTGGGTTGTGGATTTCTTGTGGAGAATAGCAAAACTCCCTAGAATTTGATGGAGGACAGACAAGAATGACATGCTTGGATGTCCAGGAACACGGAGACACCAAGTACACCCTGAAAATTCCTGGAGGGTGTTAAGATAGGAGCTAGAAGCGGGGGAGGCAACTAAAATAAGGTAATAGGGACTCCCTTTGATTTTTCGGCTTAAAAAGCTTATTCTTTTAGAGCAGTTTTAGGCTCACAGCAAAACTGAGAGAAAAGTACAAAGATCCTAGTTTGTCCCTGTACCCACATACCCACAACCGTCCCCATTATCAACAGGCCCTTGAATTTTTGCAACCAAGTTGATTAGTCTCAGTGGCTGTGACTTTTCTTTCTGCATCAAGTCCCAGATTCTTCATAACACTAACATCAACTGAATGCCCTCTATGTTCTAGTTTCTTTGCAAACATGCATTTTTTTCCTCTACTCAGACCACCTTCACATGCCTCGTTCCACACTCATCTTCTATATTCACAAAGAATCCCTAACTTTTCTTTCTTTCTCCTTAATACTATGCCTAAGACTACTCCTTGTCTTGGTCAACTTTCCTTAGCCTGTTGAATAGAGAACCTTGTGTAATATTATTGTAACATGACAGGTGCAAAGACTACAGGTGCCCTGATTGCCACAACAGAAAGGTTAAAAAACCACCTTTGGCTCTGCCTACAGGCTCACTAAATCATAGGCCCCTCATGGTGTCCCTGTGGTGACCCCAAGCTCCTGGAGAATGGAAAATGCTCCCACTATTTAAAGAATAAAACAGAATCATTTACATAGAGCGTTGACAACTAGCAGGTGATTCAAGGTATGTCTGTGACTAACTGGTAATTTAGTAATTTTTATTTAATTAATATGGGTCCTGGGGTGGAGGGGATAAGAAATACAGATTAGTTTCTCTGTAATTCAATTCTATAAGTTTTTTTTTTTTTTTTTTTTTTTTGAGACAGAGCCTCAAGCTGTCACCCTGGATGCAATAGCATCACAGCTCACAGCAACTTCCAATTCCTGGGCTCAAGCGAGTCTCCTGCCTCTGCCTCCCAAGTAGCTGGGACTACAGGTGCCTGCCACAATGCCCGGACATTTTTTGGTTGCAGCTGTCATTGTTGGTTGGCGGGCCCTGGGCTGGATTTGAACCCGCCAGGTCAGGTGTATGTGGCTGGCGCCTTAGCCCTTTGAGCCACAGGTGCCAGCCAGACATTGATATTTTTGAAGAGCACAGGCAAGGTGTTTTATATTAAGTCCTTTAAATTTGGTTTTGTGTGACATTTCCTCCTAACTGAAACCAGGTTATGCATTTTTGGCAGGAAAACTATGTAAGCAATCTGTGTTCTTCACAATACTTCGCATTGGGAGGTGCATGATGTCAGTTTATCCTTTTACTAATAATGCTAATTTTGATTGAAGGGGTGCCCTCCTTCGGGTGGTGCCTGTGGTTCAGTGAGTAGGGTACCAGTCCCACATAATGAGGGCGGCAGATTCGAACCTGGCCCTGGCCAAACTGCAACAAAAAAATAGCCAGGCGTTGTGGTGAGTGTGTTGTATCCCCAGCTACTCGGGAGATTGAGGCAAGATAATTGCCTAAACCCAAGAGCTGGAGGTTGTTGTGAACTGTGACACCACGGCACTCTACTGAGGGTGACAAAGTGAGACTCTGTCTCTAAAAAAAAAAAAAAAAAAAAAAGGTGTGTCCTCCAAATTCTCCACTGTAAAATTATCATTTTCTTTATTGTGATTAATAAATAATCTGTGGGTAGTTACTTGGATACTGTGTAAGTATTCTTTTTCTAACTAAACTGGCATTATTCAGTAGTTATAACATCAGTGGATGATTCTAGTCTGAATTAATCTTTATGATAGTTGGAAAACGGCATAAAAATTTCAACTTCAGTTAATAACAGTTGTAGACCTTGGGTTATCTACTTGGTTAAAAAGTAATGCTGTTTACTGTTATGTGGTATTAACATTTTTTTAAACTCAGATTTTTAATTATTCACAGTGCACTTGAGGATATGCTCATGAAACGTTATCTGCTGGATTCCAAGTATATCACAAATATTCTGGTATGATTTTTCTAATAAATGAGCTTTAGCAGAAAGTTGGTGAAACACATAGCCAGTGAACTTAATAATGGTTAAATGCATTCAAGTAGGTTTTATTTAATTTTATTTTTCTATGAATTTGTTTTTAGTGTGGTGTGGAACGTGGGGTGGGAAATGTCATTGTGGGGTATGGGATACCCCTCTGAGTGAGTTTTATTAATAAGTCCTGGGTAGTTAATATGAACTTTATGTGGTGGTTGTTTTCCTTCCATATCCTTTAGAAAATCATTTTACCCTTGAAGAAAATGTAGTATCTCTTATAAGGTATTCCTAAGACATGTAAGTCCTCTAACCCTGGAGGACCTCTTTCTCTGATTGCTTTTGGTACATGTTTACTGTAGAATAGTATTCCAGCTCCCATCATACTCGATTTAAGGAACTAGTCCTTACCTAGTTAACTCTTCCTTTTTTTTTTTTTTTTTTTTTTTGAGACAGAGTGTCACTATCTCACTATGTCACCCTTGGTAGAGTGCTGTGGCATCACACCTCTCAGCAAACTCAAACTCTTGGGCTTAAGCGATTCTCTTGCTTCAGCCTCCCAAGTAGCTAGGACTACAGGTGCCTGCCACAATGCCCAGCTATATTTTGTTGCAGTTGTCATTGCTGGCCCTGGGCTGTGTTCGAACCCACCAATTTCAGTGTATTGGTGTCGTAACCACTGAGTTACAGGTGCCAAACCTAGTTAGCTCTTCCTTAACTCTTATTTCTGGTATTAAAAAAATGAGGGAATAATGTGATGGAACCCTTCAAAGGCAGTATGGATTTGCTTTTACATTTCTCTGGATTAAAATTAATGTCATTTTGTAAAAGACTCTTTAGAAAGAATATATTTTTTTGTTCTCTAAAAACAGGGTGAATGCATACTGCATTTTGAATTACATTTCTTTATTTTAGTTTTAAATCTGTTCTAATCCAAATGAGGTACTTTGATATCTTGGTGTGTCTTTTTTCTTTTTCTTTTTTTTTTTTTTGAGACAGAGTCTCACTCTGTCATCCTGGGTAGAGTGCTGTAGTGTTATAGCTCACAGTAACCTTAAACTCTTGGGATCAAGCAATCCTCTTGCCTCAGCTTCCCAAGTAGCTGGGACTATAGGCACGTGCCACCAGGCCCAGGTAATTTTTCTTTTTTTAGTAGAGAAAGGGTCTTGCTTTCACACAGACTAGTCTCAAATTCCCACGCTCAAGTAGTCCTCCTGCTTCTGCCTCCAGAGTGCTAGGATTACAGGTGTGAGCCAGGGCGTCCAGCCTCACTTTTATTTTTTAATTTAATTTATTATTCTTTTTGGAGACAGGGTCTTTTTCTTGCTCATGCTAGTCTCCAACTCTTGAGCTCAAGGGATCCTCCTACCTTGGCCTCCCAGAGTGCTAGGATTACAGATATGCACCACCATGCCTGGCCAATATCTTGTTTTAAAATCTTTTTTTGTTTTGGTGAGACAGTCTTACTTTGTTGTCCTCGGTAAAGGGCTGTGGCGTCGCAGTTCACAGCAACCTTAACCTCTTGGACTCAAGTGGCTTTCTTGCCTCAGTCTCCCAAGTAGCACTACAGGTGCCTGCTACAATGAATGCCAGGCTATTTTTAGAGACAGGAGCTTGCTCTGGCACAGGTTGGTCTTAAACCTGTGAGCTCAGGCAATCTGCTCTCCTCAGCTCCCAGAGTGCTAGGATTATAGGCATGAGCCACTGCACCTAGCCTTAAAATCTTTCAAGACAGGAAAGATATATTCCTTAGAAAAGAAATATTCATTGCATTTGGCTGCATGGCTATCTTATGTTCCTTTGAAAGATTTAAACACCTACCAAAGATTTTTCAGTTAGTGATGAACCAGAGGACTTAGTAATGATAAGGAGCACTGATGAATGTAGATTATAGAGAATCAGACATTGAGTATTCTGATTTTTTTTTTTTTTCCGTGACAGTCACTGTGTTGCCCTTGGTAGAGTGTCATGGCATCACAACTCACAGCAATCTCAAATTCTTGGGCTCAAGCGATTCTCTTGCCTCAGCCGCCTAAGTAGCTGGGACTACAGGTGCCCGCCACAATGCCACAGTGCTTTTTTTTAGACAGAGCCTCAAGCTGTCACCCTGGATAGAAGTGCCCGCCACAATGCCTGGCTCATTTCTTGGTTGCAGCTGTCATTGTTTGGCAGGCCGGGCTGAATTCCAACCCGCTAGCTCAGGTGTACGTGGCTGCGCCTTAGCCCGTTGAGCCACAGGCACTGAGCCTTTTTTTTTTTTTTTTAAGAGACAAGAGTCTCATTTTATTGCCCTCGGTAGAGTGCCGTGATGTCACACAGCTCACAGCAACCTCCAACTCCTGGGCTTAGGCGATTCTCTTGCCTCAGCCTCCCGAGTAGCTGGGACTACAGGTGCCTACCACAACACCCGGCTATTTTTCTATTTTGCAGTTCGGCCGAGGCCAGGTTTATACCTGCCACCCGATTCGGTATGTGGGGCCGGCGCCCTACTCAATGAGCCACAGGAGCCACCCTGCCTAGCTATTTTTTGTTGTAGTTGTCATTGTTGGTTAAGTGGCCCAGGCCAGGTTCAAACCTGCCACCTTTGTTATATGTGGGTGGTGCTGTAACCACTGTGCTATGGGTGCTGAGCCAAGTATTCTCATTATTAAATGATATTTTCATATGATTCTGATTATATTAATATCAATTTGTATTTTTCCCAATTTTTCTCCTAGTATGAGAATAATGTTATCACCATTGATCTGATACAAAATTCTACTCAGAAAACTCAGCAAGATGTGGATATAGCTGATGTAGCTTATTATTTTGAAAAAGATGTGAGTATAATCTTTGTTTTATTCCTGTATTCAGAAATGTGATGTTGTCTGTCATGGCTGAATGAATTCAAGATCTTTCATCACCTTTTTCTGTACGAATGGATCAGCCATATATATAACTGGTTCTTCTGCTATAGTTCATTTTGTCCTACTTGTCTTGTTTGTATATTTATGCATGCCTCTTATCAAATTGTTCTACCTAGAATATCTTCACCTTTTAATTCTTATTTAGTATGTCTATCTTCTTAGTAGTTACTTAGTTTGTGAATATATTTATAATTTACATGAATATTTTATATGAGAGTCTGCACAAAAAAAATATGTGCAATTAGTGTGATTAAAATATTTTCTTTAAAGATTATACTTTTAGGGATCATTTCTATACTTTGTTACTAGAGAAGTTTTTCTGAATATGTAGGGCAAAATAGTCTTTAAAAATTCTGTTAGGGGCAGGAGCAGAGGCTCACGCCTATAATGGTAGCATTCTGGGAGGCTGAGGTAGGGGGGCTGAGGTAGGCTGAGGTAGGCTGGTGGATTGTTTGAGCTGAGGAATTCAAGACCAGGCTGAGCAAGAGCAAGATCCCGTCTCTGAAAACTAGCCAGGAATTGGCTCTGCACCCATACCACAGTGGTTGCAGTGCCAGTCACATGCGTTGAGTTTGGCGGGTTTGAACCCAGTCCAGGCCAGCTAGACAACAATGACAACAACTCCAACAGGAAGTGGCCAGGTGTTGTGGCGGGCACCTGTAATCCCAGCTCTTGGGAGGCTGAGGCAAGAGAATGGCTCGAGCCTAATAGATTAAGGTTGCTGTGAGCTGTGATATCACAGCACTCTACCAAGGGGTACATGGTGAGACTCTGTCTCAAAAAAAAAAAAATATGTATATATATATATAGGCAAGAATTGTGGCCAGCACCTGTAGCCCCAGCTACTCAAGAGGCTGAGGCAAGTGAATCCCTTGAGCCCAGGAGTTTGAGGTTGCTGTGAACTGTGACGCTGTGGCACTCTACCCAGGGCAACAAAGTGATACTCTGTCTCCAAATAAATAAAAATTTTGTTAAAGTTTAACATACTGGTTTTTTTGGAAACAGAGTCTTATTTTGTCTCCTTTGGTAGAGTGCTGTGGCATCATAGCTCACAGCAAACTCAAACTGTTGGGCTTAAGTGATTCTCCTGCCTCAGCCTCCCCAATAGCTGGGACTACAGGCTCCTGCCACAAAGCCCAACTTTTTTTTTAGAGATGAGGTCTCTCTCTGGCACAGAATGGTGTTGAACTGGTGAGCTCAGGCAATCTACCCACCTCAGCCTCCCAGAGTGCTAGGATTATAGGCATGAGCCATTGCGCCCGGCCTGAAGTTTAACATATTGTAGTGAAGTATTTTCTGATGAAATCTGCAATGAACTGTAAATACTAGGCTGGTGTAAGGGGTTGAAAGGAAGAATAGATTATGTAGGATTATCCATGTGTTGATATTGTTGAGTTTGGGTGACAGGTTCATTGTACTATTCTTTTTATTTATTTATTTATTTTTATTTGAGGTCAGAGTCTCACTCTGTTGCCCCAGGCTAGAGTATAGTGGCATCATAGCTCATAGCCAACCTCAAACTCCTGGGCTCAAGTGATCCTCTTGTCTCAGCCTCCTAAAGAGCTGGGACTATAGTCATGTACCACTGTGTCCGGCTAGTTTTTTTATTTTTAGTAGAGTCAGGATCTTCCTCTTACTCAGGATTATCTGAAACTTCTGAGCTCAAACAATCCACCGTCTTGGCCTTAGAGTACTAGGGTTACACAGTGAGACACCGTGCCTGGCCTACTCTTTCTCTTTTTGTGTGTGTTTGAAAATTTCCTTTAATAAACAGATTTTTAAAATTATCATGGATCACATTGTTACCACTAAAATCATACAAATTCCTGGCAGCAGTTTTATTTATGTATTTATTTATTTATTTTTTTGTATAGACAGAGTCTCACTTTATTGCCCTTGGTAGAGTGCCGTGGCATCACACAGCTCACAGCAACCTCCAACTCCTGGGCTTAGGCGATTCTCTTGCCTCAGCCTCCTGAGTAGCTGGGACCACAGGTGCCCGCCTTAATGCCCGGCTATTTTTCTGTTTTGCAGTTTGGTCGAGGCTGGTTTTGAACCCACCACCTTCGGTATATGGGGCCGGTGCCCTTCTCGATGAGCCACAGGCGCCACCCCAAGCATTTATTTTTTTTTTCATAACAGTTGCCCTGCACAGATCTAATTATACCTGTTATTTAACTATCACATTCAGTGTAGGATTTGTCCCAAGTTTTTTATTTTTAATGAAGTAATATTATTAATAGTTGTATTAAAATAAGAGAGTAAATTTGTAGACCTCTCCTTTAAACTTCTAGCTTCTGCCATAGTTTTGTCTAATGGTGTGTAAAACACAAGTGCAGTGAACAGAGATTTGATTTTAATATGTGATATATTTTAACTCTGGAATACTGCCTTTTTCCAATTTCTTCTGGATGCAGCATAACAAACTTCACCCTTTTAGATCAGCATGCAGGGTATGTGCTGTCCAGTGAAGTACACTCTGACACAGCAGAGGGGAAAGCTATCTTTCATTTTCCTGGTGGTGGTGAGCTGAGAACTTAACAGTGCTTCATTTGGCAGCAGCTTGATCTACCAGCAAGTGGTGCCGTGGCCTGTGAGATATGTGATGCTCCAGGCTGCCAGTGGAAGGAATCAGAGGAAAAAATGGGAAGTTAGAGCTTGGTTATTGGTGAAATATATGCAAGAGGTAACAACTAAACAGTCTTGCTATAGATCATTGAAGAGAGTGGTCAGAGGACTCTTGTAACAGTATTTTTGTCTTTATTGCATAGTGTAAATCTAAAACTTACTTGTTTTATTACTTGACAGCTCTTTTTTTATTTTGTTATAAACTTATCAGCCATAAACTCTTTTAAATGGAAAGGTATATTTATGAAGGATGAAGTGTTAAATTTCCATTCAGTACTTAACATGCACACAATGTTTGTTCACATTTACCATCCACCTTGGGGGTTGTAGTGATACCAGTTCACCACTCAACAATCAGAAGATACTATAAATCTGCTAAAAAAGGTTCAACATCTATTTAAAAAGTTAGGTGTTATTTTTACAAAGATTATGCCTCAGGGTGATACTTTGATATCTAAGGGTGCAGAAGATGTTTATATAACTGTACATAAAACATGAGCTCATTTAGATGAAGTATCTTTTAAAAAATTAATTTTTCACGTTTTTTTGCAATGTGAAAATTGAGTTGATATGTTGAGTCCATTAGTAGAAAAAAGGCCCAAACACTGTGGGTTTTCAAATAGAAACTCAATTAGTTCCAATAATAGACTTTTTTCACTCAAAGTATTTTTTTTTTGAGACAGAGTCTCAAGCAGGCACCCTGGGTAGAGTGCTGTAGCATCACAGCTCACAGCAACCTCAAACTCTTGGGCTTAAGCAATTCTCTTGCCTCAGCTTCCCAAGTCGCTGGGACCACAGGCGCCCACCACAATGCCTGGCTACTTTTTGTTGCAGTTGTCATTGTTGTTTGGTGGACCAGGGCTGGATTCAAACCCGCCGGCTCCGGTGTATGTGGCTGGCGCCCTAGCTGCTGAGCTACAGGCACCAAGCCACTCAAAGTTTTTTTGTGTTTATTTTCTATGAGCTCTATAAATGGGAACAAAGAAAAGCTTTTGGAAGTTTACTCTGTCAAAAATTCTATAAATGCTATTGTAAATTTAAAAGCCCAACATGGGAGATAAAAGTGTTTTCACCAATGGGATGTTGTCATGGGTAAAATTGACATTTTTATTAAATTAAGAAAACTATGGAGCAGAAATGTTTTGGGGAATTGTTTGCAGTCCATGTAAATAAACTCTGCTTGTTCAGTTGGTTGATAGTAGTCAAATTTGCTGATGTTGATATATATAGTTTCACTGTGCTACAAAATTCTTGTGATGAAGCTGATGTCAAAAAACACTTCAGCATAACAGCATGCAAATTTATTCTCTTTGTATCTTACCAACAGGATTTTAGAAATACAATTTTGTGAAGAATTTTTGTAAATTTTTAACCTAAATATTATATTGGCTTAAGTTTTTTTAATTGATAACCAAGTCTGTATATTAGTTAGGTTTTAGTTCAAAAATCATTTGGGAATCTTTAAAGTATCACCAATAGAATGCTAAAAACCTTCAGCTTTTTCAAAATCTTAACAAATAAAGATTCTGAGAAACAAATCTTGTAACAGGAAGACTTTGAAATTTATCCCTGTAAAAATGAGGGAAGAACTAAACAAATTAAATGGTGAGAACTCAAGAGTTAATTGGGAAGTTTTCGTGGTGAACTTATCATCTATTTTGAAGACTCTTTTGATGCAGTTCTTATTTTTTATTAGATAATTTTATAGTTTGTGTTAGAATGAAATGAAATTATGACGGGTGGTTTTGTACTATCTAAATTTGGTGAAATATTTTTTAAAGGATAAATAATTATTTGAAAGGTTTGACTAGAAATAGTTATTTTAAAAACTTCCATTGACTAGAAGAGGGGAAAGTTAAATATTTGGATTTGAATTATTTACAGATTTCGACTTAAAAAAGAGAGAATTGATAATATTTTTCATTCAACAGCATTTTTTCTGGGTTTACCAGATGGTTCAGAAATACTGTAAAGAGGATGTTTTCAGCCAGCTGTGGGTTTATGCCTGCAAATCTAGCACTTTGGGAGGCCAAGGTGAGAGGATCACTGAAGGTCAGGAGTTTAAGAGCAGCCTAAGCAATAGAGCAAGACCTGTCTCTACAAAATAATTTTTTTGTTTAATTAGACAGGTGTTGTGGTGCACACCTATACAGCCAGATATTCAGGAGGCTGAGGCAAGAGGATCACTTCAGCCCGGGAGTTCCAGGTTGCAATGAACTATGATCAAACCATTGCATTCCAGCCTAGGCAACAGAGCAAGATCCTGTCTCTAAAAAAAGAAAAAAGAGAGAGAATATTTTCTCCACTAAAATATTATTGTCTACAAAGAATAATAAATTGAAAATGTCAACAATTTGATAATTGTTAATCATAAAATTTAATTTCAAAATAATTATCAGCAGTTTTTTTAAAAACTCTAAAAAATAACATTTTATGTAAAAAATACATTCTCTTGAGAAGTATCAAAGGCGTGGTACTAGAAATAGCTACCATAAAGAAAATGATTAGAAGAATATGAATGTATATGAATAATTATGTTTCTAATGCATTATTATACACAGATACACTTATATTTTTAAAAGAATTTTATTTCTGAAAACATACCTTAATAGAACTATTTTATAAGCTTACCAGTATAATAAATATATACGTATTTTAAAATCATATAATTTTAGTTACTTTAGATACCCTATCTCACTCTCAAAATTGTGTCTGTTAGTATATTAAAAACATTTAATTTTCTAAAAATTAATTTTGGCAACATGAAATATAAGCAAAATACATTATTTTGCGAACTCTAAATCATTGCCATTAGGAGACTTTCTCTGATTTATTTTAGTTGTAGATTATAAATCTCAACACTCAAATGGACTTTAAAGTTAACCTACTTATAAATTCTCAGTCTTCATTTAAGAAAACAATGATTAAGTGGATTTCCAGGTTTCCCCAGCAAGTTATTACATAGTTGAGCGTACCACATTTCCCTTTAAGCTAATTTTGAGTTACAGTGCTCATTCGCTGAATATTTTGTTAATTGTCCTTAAAAAAAGAATCGTGGAATTTTCCTTGTTTTTACTTGAATGGTCTAGCAATTAGTAAAGAGCAGTTGGTGGTTCTCAAATTCAGAATAGCTCTATTGACATTTTCACTTATTTTTTTATAATTCTACTTTAATAAAACTAGGTTAATGCTTTTTAAGTATCTATTGAAAGAAGGTTGCTTTCTATCCAAATCAATTATTTTAACCAATTATTGTAAAAGCGTTTACCACACCATTCCTATACTTTGAATTATTGTTCTAGACTTGCCTTTAGCTTTGCTTAAACTTGACTGGATTTTTATTTTTTTATCTGTTTCTAATGTGTATAAAATGTTCTCCTCTAATGTAATGATTTACTGTTCCTCAGTTTATTTTTCCCGTGTATTAAGAATCCTGTTTGGCTTGTAGTTACAATTGTGCATGTGTAGCTTTCTGTGTAAAGCTACGGTTCTTAAATAAAATAGCTGTAGTTTAAAATGCAAACCTATTTTGTTAACATTTCAATTTTGGTTCAATTATTATTAAAATTATCTCAATACATGTTAATGTAGTACATTCAAAAATTGACTTAGGAAGTCTTATTAGGGTGTAAAAGCTACCATAATAAGTTGTTCCCTTACATAAATAAATAAATGACCAATATTACTAGAGGCTATAAGCAGCATGGGGAAAAATGGGAGAAGTCTTTTATCCTAGTTTTTAGAGGGCATCAGCAGCTTGCTTTTATGAAAAAGTAACAGCTAAATGCACTGCAAATAATTTGCAGTAATCCAGTTCAGTGATTCATGTGTCTGCTTTAATGGGTCATAATTCAGGGTAAAGTAACTGAGTGCAGTCAGAGTGCAGACACTGCTTATGCCAGGGACAGTATCTCTTCATAAAACACACCTCAGGAGAAGCAGTTTGCCAGCCCCCTAATACTCTCTGATGTTTTGATGTCCTGCATATTTTTCCGATTAAGTTTTGAGTGCCATGTTTTTAGTTGTATTTCCACATTCATTATTCTCACGTAGACCCTTCAGCGAGTTTGCCATATATGATTATTTTTTTAATGATGCCTTTCTTTCCACTTCAGCAGTTTAATAATCTAGCACATGGCTGCTTCTCAGTACTCAGCATTCACCTCCCCAGTACAGAAGAGGACATGTGCTTTGGCTTCAAAATTCCATTTGCAGCATTAGAAATGCATATTCCCTATGGAACAACATTTGTTTGACATAACCATTCATTTTTATTACCTCTTTAAATATGTTTATCCAGAGTTATCAATAATCATAAATAACTGTATTCTCATCTTGTTCTGTTTTTTTCCAACAGACAAAATTGCTTACCCAGTACATATTAAATCTCGGCAAGTATGATCAAAACTACGACATCAGAGACCGTACAAGATTTATTAGGCAGCTTATTGTTCCGAATGAAAAGAGTGGAGCTTTAAGTAAATATGCCAAAAAAATATTCCTAGCACAAAAACCCGCACCATTGCTTGAATCTCCTTTTAAAGGTATTATTATCAGACTGTAACTGCAAACATATGTTATCTAAAAAATCAGGGCAGTAAATCCCCATTTCTAATGTGTTTAAAATTTATTTGTTAGATAACATAAGTGTTTTGCATATATAAGAACAATGTGCTGTCTACTCATTCGTGTTCTCCAGAGCAAGTTTTATATTAGTTAAAGTTTATATTTTTATAGACCTTATTTACCTAAATAATTTCAAGCATTTTGATTTTATTTTTATTCTTACTAAACAGTTTAACCAGTAGATGAAAGCTTTGTTCTTCCTGTAAACATTGCATTTATTTCTATTTTAAGTAGTTTGTTTTAATACTGAGATGTTATATTAATTAAATATTCTATGTACACTAATGTCAACATTTCTAGAATTACATAACATAACATTATTACATGACAAATTCCTTTGTATTTAAATTTATTTTTCAAAGAGGAAAGTTGACCTATTTTCCCCAGCTTTTTAAAAGGACTGATTAAATATTTTATCAGTTTAACAAGTAGCCATTACAGTTGCAATCAAATTAGTATATTTGGTTTTCATATAGTTTCTTAATTTAATTGTTGTACGGTAATATAAAGCAATTCAGTTTTGAGGAAAAACGATTAAAATTCTGGATGTGTTTGTGCCAAGACATGTATATGGATTGTTTAACTGTGCTGTCATTCTTAATATTCACAGTAAAGTAATTTTTAGAGAAGCTACATTTCAGAGCAACACCTCTAAACACACTGACTGATTAGCTTTTTTATTGACCATTATGGGGGAGATTATTGTAATCTATGGACTGAAATCAGTTTTTTGACCTATGAAGAGCTTCCTAGTTTATATTTATTCTTTGACATTTGAGGTAATATGCCAATTACCTTGAGCTCTGATTATGACTGTTCTCTGTTATATACAGCTCATATTGTTTATTTTATATTTTCCTCTGTTTTTAATAGATAGAGATCATTTCCAGCTTGGCACCTTATCTCATACACTCAACACTAAAGCTACTGGGTACCTGGAATTATCTAATTGGCCAGAGGTGGCGCCCGACCCATCAGTTCGAAATGTAGAAGTAATAGAGCTGGTAAGTTGACCTTTCTGAAATTAATTTTGTTCAAACAGTGGAAAATTCTAGGATAACTATTGTTCTACGTAAAAGCTTTTTTGGAGAGTTGAAAATGGAAAATATTGTTCTAGTATTTCTAAATGTAATGTGTTATATATATCTTGCCTTCATTGGAACTAAATGTTATAGTATTCGTATGTCATTATATTTGTACTGTTCCTTTTCTTCAAGGAAATAGAGAATTGAGTTCTGCGCTTTATTGCCACCCACATTTGTGCTATTGCGTTTGTAGCTGTGTAGATTCCATTTCTAAGGTATTTTGTTTCATTGGATTGAGCTTTTAGAGATTTGAAGCTTCCTGTCAACATTTTTCTAAATATTTTTTGTGCCGTTCTCTTCCAGAAAAGCCACACAAGGTGTTCTTCTGGATTTCTGGTGAATCTGTTTTAAATGAAGCCTAAATATAGGGAGCATTGTGTACTTAAAATGTCTTTTGACAAGGTCACAGTTAAAATTAATTATATGTTGCTTTAATATTTAAAAAACTTTTTATGTGAATAAGCTTTTTCTAGTTCTTTAAAAAATGCTGGTCATTAGGATAAAAGAATTAACATTCTTTTCTAATATTACTGGTTTATTTCTTATATAAATAAGAAAAATAAGGCATGGGGCCTTTGGATTATATTTAATGATTGACTATGTGAGGCCAGGTGTGGTTGCTCTCACCTATAATCCCATCACTTTGGTTGGCTGAGGCAGGAGGATGATTTGAGGCCAGGAGGAGTTTGAGATTCATTTGTGGAATACATAAAAAGTAGAGTAAAAAAAAAAGCAATTAAAAAAAGCTGTACAAGGAATTTATTCACGGTGGCATAGGCCTGTAATCCTAGTACTCTGGGAGGATGAGGTGGGAAAATTGCCTGAGCTCAGGAGTTTGAGACTAGCATGAGCAAGAGTGAGACTCCATCTTACTAAAAATAGAAAACTTAGCTGGTAGATGTGGCACGTGCTCAGTAGTCCCAGCTACTTTGTAGGCTGAAGCAGGAAGATTGGTTAAGCCCAACAGTTTGAGGTTGCAGTGAGGTATGATGATGTCACTACATTCTAGAGCCACAGAGAGACTCTCTACTCCCCTCCCCCAAATCACATCTATGCTGGATACTTTTCTAGTAGAAAAGATAGATATCTTGAACTAGGATTCAGAGAGCCAAGTTTGTTGTTGTTGTTGTTTTTAAGAGACAGTCTCTTACTTTATCACCCTTGGTAGAGTGCGTGGCATCACAGCTCACAGCAACCTCCAACTCCTGGGCTTAGGTGATTCTCTTGCCTCAGCCTCCTGAGTAGCTAGGTCTAGAGGCGCCCACCACAATGCCCAGCTATTTTTTTTGTTGCAGTTTGGCTGGGACTGGGTTTGAACCCGCCACCCTTGGTATATGGGGGCCGGCGCTCTACTCACTGAGCCACAGGTACTGCCTCCCAATTTTTTTTAAATCACTAATTTCTATGGGAAATTAGGAGTTACCATCCTTGCTCTTATTTTTTTGGTATGTAATAGAAGAAAGCCTTTATACTTTAAATAGAATTTGTATAATGATCATAGCCATGTGTTTGATTCCTCTGAGAAATACGTTTCCCTTAACGACCCCAACTTATCCCAGCTTTGGAGTATGGCCAAAAGTAAAAATGACAGTAGCTCCATGTAGCAAACCCTGACAATATGCTCGTTAATGTTTTCAAACATTATCTTGTTTAAACTAAATAATGATCATAAGTGATGGTTATTGGTTATTGTTATTCCCATTTTGCAGATGAGGGAGCCAAGTCTCACAGAACCTAGGTAAATTGCCTAAGTTCATGTAGCTAGTAAGTGACAGACCAGTTTCCAAACCAAGTTACTACATTTTATGATGTTATCAGGAGAGGAAGCTTGAGCTTGTTTGCAAATCTGTATTATCTAATACTCAGAACTATCATTTTCATGTTGTGACCAATGATCTTTTACTTAAGAGATGGCCCCCCAAAAATGTAGAAGTTAAAAATATTGAAAAAATATGGAGACTACATGTTTTTTTTCTTGCAACTAAAATTGTTTGTTGATTTTCACTCAGATTTGCGTACTGTTAAGTACTCTTAAAAAACAATTGCCTTCTTTATGCAACTTTTGGTCACATAATAGAATATAAGAGAACACTCCCTACGATACATTCCTCCTAATTTCTTATTATGCCTGTTTGTTGTTTTTATGGTTCTGTTCCTTCTCGTTATTGAGAAGATAATGTTTTGGCCCAGATAGAACCATGCTTTTATCCTCCCCTATTTTCACCCTATCCCCACCTCCCTGTTGCCCACTCTCCTCACCTCCAATGTTCTATCTTCTCAGAAATTTATCCCAATGCTGTGCAAATTAATTTGGTCTCAGCATTATCCTTGCGTTGGCTGATAGATTGGGTGGTTGGCTAGCTTCTTCCTTTTTTATGTGCCCTTCTAAGCATTAACTACCTTATAGGGTTAGTACTTAAAAAAAAAAAAACCTGTTTTCTGATGTTCATTTCACCTGTCCACTTCAATGAGGACAAAATGATTTCTTTTTCATTTTGTGGGTTACATTTCTGAAATTAATAATTGGTAATTTAACTATGGAGAATAATTGTAACTGATGGAAACAGGTAGAAGAGAAGAACAGTCACTGTCCATTGATGCCAGGCAGAAAACAGCTTCTGTCTATTGGTCTCTGAGATAATACTGGTTAAAATTATACTATGAAGGATACAATTAAATATAAAAATAAAGTAGAGAGTTATATTTTTAAATGTAGCTGTAACAATGCAGAACATAGCTCTTATGTCGTCTTTCCTGCCTTTCCCTCCCCTCCACACCAAAGTCCTATCAGTGTATTTCATGCACATAATATACTGTGTTATCCTAGTTTCACTGTCAAGTGATCTTACAGGGTCAAATCTTGTTACTATGAAGAATAACTTGGTAAGAAAAATGGCCTAGGTTTAGATAATCTGATGTTTTAATCAAAACAACAGGGAACCTGATCAGATTAACACTGGAAATCACTTTGAATTACACACTACCATTTCCAAGATATCAGATACAATGTTTGTTTACATTATGATACCATTAAGTTGTGAAGATCCTTTAGATTTTATTTTTTACTTAGTGCTAGAAAGTCCTTTCTTCTCCAAAACAGAAAGACTGTGTTTTGGCATATTAAGGGTATTTTGCTTTGTAAACAATACATCCGTCCGCATTTTATCCCTGCAGGAACTTTTGAATAGTCCCCCTCTATTCTCATCTCCTTTTCCTAGTAGTCCTTTTGCTTTGAGTGATGTAACTATCATGGTCGTAAGGGAGGATAATACAGATTAAAATATGTTTTGTTGTTAGTCTTTGGTCCTTTATAATCTGAAACTTCATGAATTATACAGTCCCTGGGCTTGCCAGGATAATGTGAGCACTGAAGCTCAGTTTTCCCCGGTTGTTGAGTTAGTCTTACTAAATTGATCCAATAAACTTTTTAACAGACTTCAGAGAAAAATGTTTGTGTTTGGATTTAAGAAAAATATGGACTTTAGTGTTTATGAAGTATAAGGGACCTTTGTTTATAGATCTATAAATACTATTTTTATTCATATTTGAAGATAGAAGCATTTTATTTATTTATTTATTTATTTAGAGTCTCACTTTGTCACCCTCTGCAGGGTGCCCTGGCATCATAGCTCACAGCAGCCTCCAACTCTTGGACTCAAGTAGTCCTGATCTTCTTGCCTCAGCCTCCATTGTAGATGGGACTACAGGTGCCTGTCACATGCCCAGCTAGGTTTTTAGAGATGGGGTCTCGCTCTTGCTTCAGGCTGGTCTCGAACTCCTGAGCTCAAGCAATCCACCTGCCTCGGCCTCCCAGTGTGCTGGGATTACAGGCATGAGCCACAGCACCCAGCCAGAAGCATTTTAAATACACATGAAATAAAGCAGTACTGCTGATCCTATGTAACTGTCTTCTGTCTTATTCAAGTAATTTTTATTCATTTTCCTATTATTGTGCAGTTAGTGATTTTTCAGGTTCCTGAAGTTTAGCTCTTAAAGCAGAAGATACTAAGCCTTTTAGATCAGTGGTTTCTAAATGTAGCTATGTGTTATAATCATATGACAAATTTATGTCTGACCTGAATCTGAACAGTGAAATCAGAATCTCAGGACGTAAACTTCCGGTATTAGATTTTTTTAGTATTAATTTTTTTTATTGTTTTCATTAGCATTTAAAAATAAATGCTCAAGTGATTCTAATGTGCATCCAGTGTTGAGAACCATTGTTAAATTAAAACCTCTGTCATGCTGAGAATTTCTTCACAACAAAACGTACTGTAAAAGAGACGGACTCATAGTGGAAAGTCCCAAGTGTAATAAATGAGTAAGACTTAACCATTTTGACTTTTTAAAAAATATATACATTTTCCTGCTCTTTAAGAAATAATATGTGGGGTGGCTCCTGTGACTCATGGAGTAGGGCACTGGCCCCATTTACTGAAGGTGGTAGATTCAAACCCGGCCTCGGCCGAAGTGCAAAACAGAAAAATAGCCAGGCGTTGTGGTGGACGCCTGTAGTTCCAGCTAGTCTGGAGACTCAGGCAAGAGAATCGCCTAAGACCAGGAGTTGGAGGTTGCTGTGAGCTGTGTGACGCCATGGCACCTACTGAAGGCAATAAAGTGAAACTCTGTCTCCACAAAAAAAAAAAAAGAAATAATATGTGGAAATATGATTGAATTTTTTTCTTGATGATGCAAGGTAACAATTATAAAAGCAATTTAATATACTTGTATTAAAGACCTTAAGAGGCTTTCATTAGGAAACACTAATACTAAGTAAACACAAAAAAGTCTATATTTTTCTTAAATCCAAACAAACATATTTTCTGAATTTAATATATTAATGTTTTTAAGAGGCTAATAAGTCTAAGTAATAATTACAGTACCAGCCACACTTAAGATACATCAGTATACAAAATATTTAAAAAATTCCTGCTCTCCAGAAGCTTACCTTCTATCAGGATAGACCAACAATTAAAAAAATGAGTAAATTGTATGGTATGTCAGAAAATAATAAGTGCTATGACTTTTTTCTTAACAAAATAGGAGAATTGTGTTGGAGGAAGGCTCTGGGCTGGGAGCATGCCTTGGATATTTGCAGGAACAGAAAGGAGGGGCTGGAGCAGAGTGAAGGCGTGGTCAGGAGGCCAGGAACAGGACGGTCACAGCGGGATGGTAGCAAAGAGGTGGTCGTATCCATCCGTGCAGACTGTTGTTAGGGCTTTGGCTTTTTCTCTTGACGACCTGGGGAACTACTGCAGGGTTTCAGACCAAAGAGGAGCTTGATCTGACCTAGGTGTTAACAGAAGCGTTCTAGATGCCGTGGTGTGCAAACTTCAGGGAGCGGCAACACGGGGAAAGGGAGTGGAAGCAAGGGAGGTAATCCAGTAGGGAGATGACTCAGAACACCACCGCCCAAGGGTTTCTGGATGTTAGACATTGAGGGTCTGAAAGAAAGAAGTCAAAGATCGCTCCAGAGTGTTTCGTCTGTTGAGATGGTTAGGGCAATTTATTGCTCACACTGAAAATCATCTTCTCTTTCCTCCTCTTTTACCTGATTGTCAAGCTGCCATCTTACATTTGTTATTCCTGTTATTGTGTTGACTTTTATTTCCCCCACCTATCGTAGGCTGTATTACTTTGGTTTAAATTTTCTATGGATCAACACACACAAAAGTTTTAAAAATTGCTTAGAAAGTAAGATTATTGGTTTAGCAACGGGCTCTGAGTGGGATATTTAGGAGTGCTATGAAGTGAATCAGCCCTAAGGCTAAGACTTCTACCAGTCCCCTTCTCTGTTAGGTTCTTAAACTTTATGTTCATACTTGTATTCTGAGTCATTAAATTTGCCAGAAGTCTGAATCCCTAATGAGAATTAATTTACATTTACTTTGTTTGTTTAAACAGGCAAAAGAATGGGCCCCAGCAGGAAAAGCAAAGAAAGAGAATTCTGTTAAGAAATTTTATTCTGAATCTGAGGAAGAAGAAGACTCTTCTGATAGTAGCAGTGACAGTGGTGGGTTTTATAATTTATTGAAATATATTATTTACATAGTAGATTACTTGCTATACCTCCAGAACAACAAATCCTGGTACATAATATTTAACAAGTGGTTATAAATGAAGTTTTACTATTAAAATAATTTCTTTCATTTATATATCACCGTTTATATTTTTAAAAGTAATTTCTTATTACTAAACTCCTTCTTATTTGAGGTGCCCCTTGCATGTATAGCTAATAAATGGTAGAGTTGCAATAGAAACTCGGGCTTTTCTGAATTATAACCCACACTGCCTTATAGCTATTAGCACATTGAAAAACATGATTTTTTTATACATGATAAATTTTCAGTGAGGTCTTTAAAATTAACTTTCTTTTATAAAAACATAAAGTTTGTATTAAACGTTGAAGAATCTTTTGCTTCTCTGTTTTATGCTTTTCAGTTACTATGTGAACCTGTACAGAGATGGAACTAAAATTATTAAGATTCTGTATATAATAAAGTAACGTCAAACTAAGCACTGAGGGCAATCCTGTGCAATGGAAAGAATACTAAATAGGAAGGATTTAGAAGTCCTGGGTTTTAGCTGTGCAGATTGAACAAGGCACCTGCCTTTCTCTGTGTCTGATGAATGAAGAGGGAGAGTCAGGTGTTTTTTAGGATTCCTTTGTTACTAAAATTCTGTGAGTGATTAACATAATGAAAAATGTATTGGCATCACTTTGATCCATTCTTAACAATTAACCTAACAGGCAGTTCTGACCCAAGACCAAAGACACCTAACTTTCTCTAAAATCTTTTATTCTTTGGAGAACCATAATTACTTCACTATTCCTTGGTTATCCACTACCCTACTCTAAGGTAATTTGTTCTTTTTTCCCCCTGGTCTTCCTTTTCAAAATCTTTGTTTTCAGTACCTGATAAATTAATCTGTAATACATTGGCTTCTGAAGTAATAAACTCAAAAATAGAGAAAATACATCAATCCAGAACGTTAATGTTAAAAAATAAGGAATTTCAGGAATAATTTAGACCTGTGAGAAAGACTTGTTTATATAGTTAAGTGTGTGCTTTTTCATATTATACCGTATAGAATAATATACTGTCTCCATTGTATTTATTTATAAGCTCATGCTTGTTCATAAGCTAACCATTTTCAACACATATTTGAAATATTCCATTAACATTATGGATTTTCGTAGGTCTGTTTAAACACATACTGCAATGAGTCACGTGGCAGGAGCTCCGTTACAGCTACTGGAGGAAAAAGATAACTTTTCTCATTAAAAGTTACAAGATTTTGCTTTCCACTGTGCAAGTCTTCTTGAAAGTAAACAAATTTCCTCAAGAGTTTTACTGACTTGTAAATTTTAATAATGAAATAAACTGAAATAAACTGGACCCAGATTCCTGCTGAACTTGATAACTTGAAAGAGTAACCTATTAATGAAATTTCTTTTTATTACTTATAGTATAAGGCAGTTATCAGACCTCCTGTGTCATGTGTGTAACTTTGATATCACAACAAATTCAAAATGTTTTTATTTAGCAATTTTATTTTTTATAAAAGATTTTCTATTTTTATGAAAATGATAACGATGAGTACTTTACCAAGTGGCAAGCAAGAGCCTTGTAAAGTAGCTAGTAGTATTATCCCCATGGCTGAAAAGGAAACCAAGACCCAGAAAGGTTGAATAACTTAAGTCAGTCTGGTAAGTGGCAGAGCTAGGATTTGAACCTGGACCTTCTCACTTGATAATCTATGTTTAAAACCCCTGCAAGCTATTCTGAAAGAATGCAGACAGTTCTAGCTTTTCACTGTGATACTTAAATAAATCTTCATGAAATAGATATTATTTCCCCATTAGTAAATTAATGTTTTAATTAAAGATTATGTTCTTATCTAAGGTACTTCATCATACAGATCATAGGCAGTTTGTCCTTAGATTTAGGCCATAACTCTGTACCTATAATCAGGCTGAACAGTAAAAAAAATGCATAAATATATTCTATATATTACTTCTGCAAAGAGTCCTAGTATACCATAATTTAAGTAATAACTCTTTAATTAAGACTTTTGGTTTTTGTCTTCAAATTTAGAAGTCTTTAGAGATGATATGAATGACTCATTTTCCTCTAAATTTTGTTCCTGAAAAAGCTGTTGTCTTTGACTCTTAAGTACAATTTCCTGTTACAAGTAGAATAGTTCAAAATTATTTCTTTATCTTTTTTTTTTTTTTTTTTCGGTTTTTGACCAGGGCTGGGTTTGAACCCTCCACATCCGGCATGTGGGGCCTGGCGTCCTACTCCTTTGAGCCACAGGTGCCGCCCTATTTCTTTATCTTTATATCACCCTTATGTCATTCTTTAAAAAAAGTTCTTTGCCATAGCTAGGTATAATCCTTACGAGGTTGAAAAGTGGGATTCCCTCACGTTTGGTTCTTTGCTTTGCTTTTCTCTTATTGTCAGAGTGTCTCTCTCTGCATTTGAGTCCCTCCCAACAGGCTCACCCTGTAGTGGAATCCACATGTTGGAATGAATGGGGTCTAGATATATAAACTGTTGAACAAGTGGGGGCCCCTGATTCATTTGTGATGAATATTGATGGCTACAGGTGTCCTTGTGTCTAATTAAATAGCTATAAATGAAAGCACATCGGGTTCTGTTTTTCAGAGAGTGGATCTGGAAGTGAAAGTGGAGAACCAGGAGAAAGTGGGGAGGAAAGAGACAGCAGTGAGGACAGTAGTGAAGACTCCTCCAGTGGGCCGGACAGTGAGAGTGGAAGTGAGTCAGGAGTGCAGAGCAAGAGGGCAGCCAAGAACTTGAAACGCAAAGGAAAAAGGTAAATTATTGCCAGAATTTCCTTCAAAAATAATTCTGTGGTACATCCCCAGGCTAATGTTTCCTGTTAATCCATAGACTGGGAGGATAAGTGTGTGTACTTTTTCCCAAAGAGATATTATATCTTTCAAAGTTAAAGTACTAGTAGTTCACATTATTCTTCTACTTACAATGCTTAGTTTTCATTTTGAACTTGAACAGATCTTGGGGTTGCATTTTGAAAATTGGTATAACCTTGGAAGGCTGAGTTAAGTGATCAAGCAGTAGGTATGAAACACTTAATTACCTTTTGTAGCAATTTTGCTGAGGGCTAAAATTAAATCCTTCAACACTTTGCAATTATGTAACAAAGACAATTGATTTTTCTAAATAATGTTACATCAAAAAGATTATGATTCAACTATTAGAGGCAAGGGCTGTGAAGGAAGACGGTCATAAGCTATTTAAGTGTTAGCACTTTTTAAGATTTCTCATTATCAACAAGATTATTGTGTATTAAGGTGTCATTAAAATTTGGAGTAATTGGGGCTAATACCTTGGATTGTGTGACTCTGTTTTCCCCACTGCCATCAGCAAGTGGCCTTTGCTGGCTGACACCATGGCCCCTAACCGGAGCCCGCTGCCGGCTCACTTGATGAGCTTGCAGCTCAGCTCAGTCGTGGCTGACAGCACTGATTGGGCACAGTACGCTCTCTGCTCCTTTTATTACAGACAGTAATTAAAGCAGCTCGCCCTGCCACTTCCATAACAAACACAGCATAATGCCCTAATTATGACTTTATTAATTTAAGTCAGGATTTAATGATTTTAAAAGTGATTTATATTGTTTTTCCTGTTCAGAACAAATGAAATCTGTAGGTTAAATTAATACAGGCTTTTCATCATTGCAAAGTTAAAAACCTACTTACCAGTAAATTCTTTTCATTAGATTAACATCTGAAACTCTAAGCAGTAAGGTAAACAATAATTACCATCAAAATTGAGTGATGCATAATAAAATAACACTTTTACCTTTAAAATCTTATCTGAAAAGCTAGAAGTTAAATATATTTAGAATCATTCTCTTGTTGTAGCAGAGGAGTTACTTGGTTTTTAATAGCCTTTTCTTTGAGAGAAATTCTGTACTTCTGGTTTTAATATCAGACTGTCTGTGATGGTATGACTTATGAAATGCATCGGGTTTCTAGAAAGGAAAAGTTATGAATGCATGAAATATCTTTTCACATAGCAACATTTAGTATGCTAGAAATTTGTGATCATGTCTTAGGTGAGTTTACACTTGATACTACACTTGATCTTAGCCAAAAGGCCGAGAAGCGATTATGTGAGTTTAATTATTTTATTCTTTAGAGTTAAACTTTTTTTCTTTACCATGTTTGAATTTAAAAGAATTATATACTATGCCAAAGCACAGATGGATTCTAAACCTTAGTTTTTTAAGTACATGTTTTAACCAGTGAATTGGGGATAATAAATTGCTATTCTTTGCTATGGGGAAAACGTATTTTTCAGTCTTCAAATATAATTACGTGCATTCTGACATGTTACCATGACTCCGTTTTTAATAAACAGCAATCATATTTCCTCCACAAAAATCAATTCTAGGAAATATTGATTCTTCTTGCCTTGCCTCATTTCTCTCCCTCCTCTTGTGTTTTTCTGCCTGTCTCTTAGCATTTTTTAATGTTGCTGGTATAATAATTTTTTAAAGCTCTTGATAAGCTTTGAACATCTTTAGAAACCACCTTTAGTAAAAACTGTTTATGACTACATATGAATTTCACACTCCAAAGGATTTTCACTTGAAAAGAGCTTAGTATGGTGTAGAGAAAAAATACAGACCTTGGTGTGAGACAGACTTGAATTCAGATTCTGGTTCTACCCTTCCTGTTCTGTGTCCTTGAATAAGTTTTTTAACCTTCCTTAATGTTAATTTCATTATTGTAAATGGGATAATAGTGTATCTAGGAAGAGTGCATCTAAATTAGATGATTGGTGTGATTGGTATGAAATACCTATCCCTACTGGCCCAAGGTAGATTCCTAAAACATACACCTGGTAGAGGGAACTAGACTTTCAGTTTCAGGGAAAACACAAAACAACACGAGCATCTCTCACCCTCTGAGGGAATCTTGCTTGACCATCACCCATATCAGTGTTTTTCAACCATTTTTATCTCATAGTATATTTGAATCTATAGTTGAACTTCTGTGACACACTTAAATTATGCTATCCAACTAAAGAGTAAAAGAAAGAATATACTTACTGCACTTTGAACTTCTTCTGAAAATAATTTAATTAATCCTCTTTAAAATTTTTATGGCACACCTAAGATCCTCTCACAGCACACCCCTTGAAAATCACTGTCCCATATTATTCCTCTCCTTGGAGAATTGCTTCCCTCCCCATCTGCCTGCCTTCTTCCTGTTTCTTAGTTTGTGTTTCTTCCTCCCAGAAATCATTCCTTATCTTGGCAAAGTTTGCTTGGTTCTCTCTCCAGATGTTCTCATGACACACTATACTTCATTACTTACCACACTGTGTTGTCAGGGCCAGCTCACTTCTCTGTAGCTCACAATGGACTATAGACACGAGAAGGTAAACACGGAGACCTCGTGTGTCTCACGAACCATTGTTATCCTCAGCACCTAATATAGTGCTAGCATGTAGTCAGGAGTCCATGTTGAGTGAGCGAGTGAGCAAATGAATTCATAGCGTTAAGCCATTAAGTATGATCATTTAGTATTTCAAAAGTTAATATTGATTAGCTCTTACATGTTTAGAAGACAGTGCATTAGAAATCTCTTTGAACTTGTTAGCATTTTCTCATGGAGGTGCTTAAGGTCACGTTTGGAAACTTGTATAAGTAGTTTCCTTGGACAGAAAAATCTGTAAAATGGAAGTCCATCTTAGCAAAAGTAGATATATAGATATTTAAATTTATTAATAGATGATATTTTGAGACAAGATTGAAAAATTGGCCTAAGTATCTTTGAAGTAGTTACTATTCATATTTCTTGGTAAGTCAAACATTTAATATTAATTATTTCCTATTGTTATTGATGATCATTCAGTATTGTATTATGACTTTTTGCATTTGAAATGTGTATGACATGATACACACACGTCTGAATGGGCTCTTATTGATTTGATTGTAGATAATACTAATTTTATTGTTATCTAATTAAGATAGTCTAGAATTTAAAAATCACTTTGTCTTTGTATATAAAGTATTTATTTCCATAAAGGATTAAAGTTGGTATTTCAAAATTTATTATTATGAATAGTGATTGTGAAGATGGGGAGAAGGAAAATGAAAAATCAAAAACTTCACAGTCTTCCAATGCTGAATCTAGTTCAATAGAAGAAAGTTCTTCAGATTCTGAATCTGAGTCAGACTCTGAAAGTGAAGCTGAATCCAGAAGAGTTGCTAAGGTAAGAGATTATACATTTGTTATAATTAAAGGTAGATATTCTTATATCAATTAAAATAAATGACACAGTTGTCATGTACATCTGTGATTTTTTTTTCTAGATAATCCTTTCCTTCATAACCTAACTGTAGCAAAGCTAGAAACTTTTTTTTACTTCATCCCTTGTCGCTGAAATCAGAGAACTCAGTGCTATGCATAAGGCCTGCTTCATTTTTGGCTAACTTGTGACAAGAAAGGCTTTTGCTTAAAGGAAATTGAAAGGAAGTTACAAAAGTAAAGTATTGAGCAAAGAAATATAAATGTACATTCATTGTAAGAAACCAACACGATTAGCTTTTTAAAAACATTAGGCCGGGGTGGCACCTGTGGCTCAGTAAGGCACCAGCCCCATATTCCGAGGGTGGCAGGTTCAAACCCAGCCCCAGCCAACTGCAACAAAAAAAATAGCAAGCATTATGGCAGGCACCTGTGGTCTCAGCTACTCGGGAGGCTGAGGCAAGAGAATCGCCTAAGCCCAGGAGGTGGAGATTGCTGTGAACTGTGTGATGCCACGGCACTCTCCTGAGGGTGATAAAAAGTGAGACTCTTGAGTAGGGCGCCGGCCCCATATACCAGGGGCTGCTGGTTCAAACCCGGCCCTGCCGAACTGCATCAAAAAATAGCCGGGCGTTGTGGCTGGTGCCTGTAGTCCCAGCTACTAAGAGGCTGAGGCAAGAGAATCACCTGAGCCCAGGAGCTGGAGGTTGCTGTGAGCTGTGATGATACAGCACTCTACAGAGGGCGATAAAGTGAGACTCTGTCTCTACAAAAAATATATGTATATATATATATTTAAAAAAAAAACAAACAAAAAACATTAGGCCGGCTTGGCTCCTGTACTCAGTGGCTAGGGTGCCAGCCACATACACCGGAGCTGGTGGGTTCAAGCCCAGCCTGCCTGCCAAACAATGACAACTACAACCAAAAATAGCCAGGTGTTGTGGCAGGCACCTGTGGCGTTGTGGCCTGCCAAACAATAACAACAAATACAACCAAAAAATAGCCAGGCTTTGTGGCAGACACCTCCTACTTGGTAAGTTGAGGGAAGAAAATTGCTTAAGCCCAAGAGTTGGAGATGGCTGTGAGCTGTGACACCACATATCAAGGGCAACGTAGTGAGACTATGTCTCAAAAAAAAACAAACAAACTCACAAAAAAAAAATTAGGTCTTTTGGATAACAAAATGGTTTTTAAACTTTAATTAAAGGATATATATTGTATAACTAGTTAACAAAATTTTACAGTAGTCATTTATTTAAAAACAAATACAGGCTTGGCGCCCATGGCTCAACCGGTTAAGGCGCCAGCCACGTACACCTGAGCTGGCGGGTTCGAATCCAGCCCGGCCCGCCAAACAACAATGATGGCTGCAACCAAAAAATGGCCAGGCGTTGTGGTGGGCGCCTGTAGTCCCAGCTACATGGGAGGCGGAGGCAAGAGACTCGCTTGAGCCCAGGAATTGGAGGTTGCTGTGAGCTGTAATGCCATAGCACTCTATCCAGGGTGACAGCTTGAGG